>CABHPH010160241.1:0-11457 GCA_902168325.1 Peromyscus nudipes | reverse complement strand
ACGGGAGACTCCTGGAGAGAAGTGGCAGTCAGGTAAGAGGATGCTCTTTATACAATTCAATTTTGTATGATTTCAGCTATGAAGGGTCAGCTGTTTTTCTCTTTGTGCAAGCTAAGCTGCCACATTGTCTGGGTTGCTAGCTCTGATTCCCAGGTCAGGTACAACGTGAGCTTTGCATTACCCACATTGCTCCCGTCCTCCAAGTTTCACGTGGGTGATGCCAAGTGTTTCGGGTAGATGTTGTGCATGTCAACAGAGGAACTTTGAGCTTGGGAATCTAGCCCTAGAAAAAGGTGTGTGACAAACCTGTTCACTTTTTTTTTTTTTTTTTTTGGTTTTTCGAGACAGGGTTTCCCCATGTAGTTTTAGTGCCTGTCCTGGTTCTTGCTTTGTAGACCAGGCTGGACTTGAACTCACAGAGATCCGCCTGGCTCTGCCTCCTGAGTGCTGGGATTGAAGGCATGTGCCACCAATGCCCAGCCTCACTCTTTACTGTTGGAACAGCAAACATGCCCTCTCGGTGAAGGAAATGATGCCTGTCTTCCATGGCTCTTGTCCAGACACACACTTGTGAGGAGGCAGTGTGGAACTAAAGTGTGTTTATGTGCACTCGCAGGTATGCAGAAAGGGAAGAAACAAATGGGCAGCGGCTTTCCTGCACAGGGAATTTTGTATGCATGGAGATATTACAACAAGAGGATCGGGCACTTATCTTCAGGGGAGTAAGTTCTTAGTAAAAAAAAAAAAAAAACCTCTCACTTGAGAATTGTACATTTAAGCCTCTTGCAAATGTTTTGTCTTACTAACAAGGATAGTTTTGTTTGAATTTGAAGATAATTCACTTACATGCAATCACTAAAAATATCCAGAACTTTGTAAATTGAATTCAGTCTGTTACAGTCGGAAAGGGGGTGTCTGAAAGGTGAGCATTGTATCTGTTGTATATAGTAGCCATAGACGCTTTTGATTATTGCCATCTGCACCCTTCCCTAGCACCCTGCTAGGTTGCTGTTAGGCCTCTGGTTGGAATCATCGAGGAGCTTTTGAAACCCTGTTCTGACAAGCATCACTAGTTCTCACTGTCCAGTGAGGTAGATTGCTTCTTGTCTTTAGCTATCTGACACCTGGAGGTACTGGAGAGAATACAGATGAAGAGGGAGGGTGACCAAATTTGCTGATGAGCATTTTGATCAGGAAAAAAATACATGTGATAAATTCAGTGAAGGACTAGAATTTCTGGTCTTTGAAGCAGGTTGGAGGATTCCCAGGGGAATGTGGCATCTAGTAAGAGGACTTGGGTAACTTAGCTCCTTCATTTATGTGCACTACTACCCCTTGTCCTTGTGTTGTTAAACCATCCTACTTCATAACCACACCCACAGTTTCTCCGGCTTCTTAATGTCTTAATTCTCTGCCACGTTCTTGGGACTCTAGTCACTTTCCTTCAAAGCTTACTCTTCCTCCAGACAGCACATGAAACACAGGGCAGTGGCAAGGAGAAAGGCGGGGAGAGGAAGGACAGGTGTCCCTTTGACAGGCTGCAAGACAGCTTCTTTGGCTCAGAGCTTCAGCTGCAGAACGTGGTTGTGTTTTCCCACTATCCCTAGGAGCTCCTGCCCCACCTACCCACCCCTACCCCAGCAGCTGAGTCTATTATGATGGAAATGATAAGGACATTTGACAAGTGATTGTAGTCCTGTCTTAAAACATCCTGATGGGGCCCTGGAGAGATGGCTCAGAGGTTAAGACCTCTTCTAGAGGTCCTGAGTTAATTCCCAGCAACCACATGGTAGCTCACAACCATCTGTAATGAGATCTGGTACCCTCTTCTGACCTGCAGGCACACATGCAGACAGAACATTGTATACATACATACATACATACATACATACATACATACATACATACATACATACATAAATAAATAAATTTTTAAAAAAATCCTGATGGGCATGGTGGTCTTGCAGGCCTTTAAACCCAGCATTGGAGAGGCGGAGGCAGGCAGACATCTGAGTTTGAGGTCAGCCTGGTCTATATAGCCAGTTCCAGGCCAGCCAGGGCTACATACTGATACCTTGTTTCAAAAAACCAAAGACAACAACTTTGGGAAATGTGAGGTGGCCCAGGAGAGATGCTATCAATTGCGGGGAAATGGATCTGAATACACCAGACTCTTGTGTCTGTTTACTTTATTCCTGTATGACAACCTCTATCAGTTCTATCCCGAGTCTCAGTTCCTCTTTGTACCTACTTTTTCTGTCCCCTCATAGCCCTGGTAATAACTAAGCCCTTATGCTTTTGGTCTCATCATCATCCTCTGTTCCTTGGTCCTCCATTCCTTAGTCCTCCATCTATCCTTCCTGACTCCTTACTCTTGGCCCTGATAAACTCTACAAGAGATCTGCCTTACCCTCTACAGAATCTCTGTCTTCCTCTCTTCTCTCTGGCCACAGGGTTCTGTGTCTGTCTCTGGAATTCAGCTCTAGTCCTTACTGCACCTGGTTATGCAAAAAGCCCTGTTGTACTCAGTCAATCTCTCTGCCATGCCCCTAGCCTGAGGGAAGGGGATGGTCTGAGCTTTATTTGCACAAGAAACAAAACTATGCATCTACAGCCTCGCCTGCCTCCTAGGCTCTGCAGGGGTAGGGGGTGGGAGTTAGTTATCTAGTGGATCAGCAGGTCTGAGAAGCTGAACTGTTTGCCAAATGGCCTAGTAGTATATGGGCCCACAAGAATTTCATGGCAGAAGACAGCTGAAATATTAAAAACTGAATATCAAATATTTCATGATAAATGGCTTCCCAGTAGAAAAATGCCTTGAAATTTCTAGGTACAGCTTTAACACACAGCTGAATCTCTATAATATATCCTTGCGGCCCACAAGAAACAACAGAAAACAAACAGACAAAAAAGACCCTGTTGCTTCACCTCCACTTTAACATCCTGTATCTTAGCCAGCTCCACTCCAAGTTGGGAGGTTTTATTCTCAGAGGAAACTGCTACACAGCACTGATCCTCTCGATTCCATCTCCTGTAGACAAGTTTCTGTCCTGCCTGGTCCAGTCCCAAATAAACACACAGAGGCTTATATTAATTACAAACTGTTTGGCCTATGGCTCAGGCTTATCATTAACTAGCTCCTACAACTTACTTCAACCCATTTCTATTAATCTGTGTTTTGCCACGTGGCTTTGTGGCGTTACCTGTATTCTGTTACATCTTGCTCCCCTGGCAGTGCTCAGTGTCTCCTCTGACTCCGCCTTAATACTAAGTGTCTGAGTGATTATTTTTATAAGCAGCTGAGGTCCAGTCAGGACACAGGAAATCTTCCGGCTACAGTCTCCCAAGTGCTAGAATTTCAGACGTGCGCTACCGCACTGGGTGGTGTGGTATTGATAATATTGATTATCAAGTTGGCAGGATCTAGAATCCCTAGAAGACAGTCCACGCCTGTGAGTTACCACTGGCCGAGTCTGAGAGAAAATATTTTGAGTGGATTAACTAAGATGGGAGGACACACTCTAAACATGGGCGGCTGTGGATATGGGGAGCAGAGCTTAGATCTGAGCTGGGCACGTTTGGCTCTCCTAGTAAATTGAATGTGTTGTTATGAGATAAAGGATTAAATACTTTTTGGGTGGGGGAGTCTAAGCAACTAAATGGAGTTGCATGAGCTGAAAAATAAAGACAAGGTGTGGAGCAGGTTTGGGGCAAGGTCAGATGTTCAGTATTGATCATGTTACTTTGAGATTATTTGAAGGAAAAGGTAGGCAACTGGATATGAGCCTGCAGTTCCTGCTAGAAATAAAGTCTGGCATTTGCACACTGAATGAGACTGCCCCAGAAGTGGAGAGGGATGAGGCTGGAGAAAGTGTGACACTGGGACAAGAAGGAGGATGTCCAGGAGCCAGGAGAGTGTGGTGTCAAGAAGCCCTGAGAGCATGCTGCCAAGACTGGAGTTCCCTTGTGTTCACAGCTGCTGGAAGAGCAGATGAGGACTGGGAACTGACTTGTTTGACGGAGCAGACAGTGTTGGTGTTCATAGGAGCACACAAGTGAGGATGAAAGAGAAGAATTCACAAAGCCACATGAATAACCTACAGTGGACATAATGCGTGATGGGAAAAGACTACACGTTCCGTCTAAGATCAGGAACAAGGCAAGGTTGCCCATTTTCAACACGTGTTCAACATGGAGCCGGAATTTCAAGCCTGGGCAATTAGGCAAGAAAGAGAGACAAAAAAGGCATCAAAATTGGAAAGAAAAAGATGAGATTATGTCTGTTTATATGCTATGATTCTGTATGTAGAGAAACCTGTTAGAACTCACAAATGAATTCTTCCAAAGATACAGAATACAAAATGAACATAAAAGTCAGTTGTATTTCTGTGCATTACCAATGAACAGTCTGAGAAGGGATTCAGAAGAACAGTTCCATTTACAGTAGCATCAAAAGGAATAGAAAGTGTTGGGACTCAACCAAGGTGATGAAAACTATAAAATATTGGTGAAGGAAATCAAAGCAGACATAAGTAAATAGATTCCATGCTCATGCATGGAAAGGCTGAAAATCAGTGAGTACTGCTCCCAAGTTATCTACAGAGTCAGTTCAATCCCCAGAGTTTTGGTTTAGTTTTTACATTTTTGTTTTACAGACATGGAAAAACTGTCTTAAACTCCATATGGAATTTCAAGGGAGCCCCTGAAAAAAAAAAGAACAAAGCTAAAGGAGCCACTTGCCCTCATGTTAAAACTTACCACGCTGCAGTAGTCAGAACAGCGTGCTGCTGGCATGAAGACTGACATACAGACTAAGGAGATGGAGGAGAGAACCCAGAAATAAGCCCTGGCTGTGTGGTCAAAGAAATGGTTGCTGTTGTTTTGTTTTTGAGACAGGGCCTCTCTATGTAGTCCTGGCTGTTCTGGAACTCTGTGTAGACCAGGCTGGCCTTGAACTCATAAAGATCTGCCTGCCTCTGAATATGAAGTGCTAGGATTAAAGGCATGCACCACCACACCCGTCATGGCCGAATAATTTTTAACAAAGGTGTCAAGATCAGTCAGTTGGAGAAAGGTAGCATTTTCAATAAATGGTACTGGAAAAAACTGGATATGCATAGGTAAAGGAGTGAACTTGAAACCTTACTTCTTAACATCATGTACAAAAAAATAACTCACAAAGAACCAAAGACCTAATTGTGCTAAGGCTTTAAAAACTCTTAGAAAAAAAGGGAAAATTGTTATGCTGTTAGATTCAGGAATTATCCCCTGGATAAGACACCAAAGGCATTCACAACAATTAAAAAAAAATTGGATTTTGTGAAAATTAAGTGCCTGTAAAGTGAGGATGTCAGTAAGCTGCCTACTATAAAGAAAAGAAAGTAACATGTGTTGGCAAGTAGATAAAGAAGATGGGACTCTGTACTGTTGGAGGGATCCTCAAATGTTACCTCCAGAGCAAAAACTCAAAAAGGCAATGGACTTTTCAGTTGGCCTGGGAGTGCCACCTCTGTTGTGTGCCTGAAAGAAGTGACAGTAGATGTTGGTACACTATGTTCCTTTGGAAACGACTCAAATACCTAATGCTGACTGAACAGACAAACTGGCTATTCGGCCTTTAGAAGGAAATAGATTCTGCCATCTGCTAAAGCACACATGACCTGGGCATCACATGTAGCATTGTGCTACAAGAAATAAGTCACAAAAGATAAGTGCTATGTGACTCTGCATATTTGAGGTACTTAAGTGTTGTCCAGATCTGAGGGGCAGAATGTAAAGTGGTTGTTTCTGGGGCTGGAGGGAGGGGAGAGGGGATAGTTAGTGCATAATGGGCACAGCACTTCAGTTACAAGATGGAAAGTTTCTCTGGAGGTGGATGGTGATGATGGTTGCTCGTGCTGAGTGTACTAAATACCACTGGAGGATAAGTACAAACGGCTGATTTGGTAACTTGTATTTTGCGTAGTTTACCACAATAAAACAAAAATGGAGAGGGGCAAAGAGATCTAGTTTGGTATTGGGACAGGAGCCTACAAACAGGCCAACAATAGAGAAGGGGAGCCAGAAGCAGATCCACATCCGTGGATGACACACACGTGATGTATATGCTGACCTGGTGCTATAGGACAAGTGTGTGTGTGGGGTGACGAAAGGCATTCTCAGAATACATTATTGAGTCGACAGTAGCATGTCCATTTGGGGGAAAGTGATGCATGTCTCAGCCTTGCACAACAATTAAACCCAGGTGACAACTAATTCTAACTTTGAAAGGCAAAACAATGGGGTCTTTTAGAATATAAAGGAAAAGAATTTTTAAACAGGATGCAGTGAACATTCCCCCAAGAAAAAACCACATTGAGAAATTGAATCATATTTGAATGCTGATCCTCTTGTTTTTCAGACAATTAGGGAGCATAAAAAGTGAGCCACAGAGAGGGGAAGGGATTTGCCACCCACATAACTGACGGAGAAGTGGCCTCTCTACTAAACAAACACATGACAAGTTTGGGGAAGGGGGACTCAGGAAGAAAATAGGCTACGGAATTGAAAAAGGCCTTTCCCAGTTTTCAGGGGCAAATCCTGAGGGGGGTTGAGGTATAAGAGATGTCTTTCTTTGTTTCCCTGAGATGTTTCTAAGGAATCAAGACTCTTGTAAACAAAATCAGGGAAGAAGCATCTCGGACAGGATACGAAGTTGGACACAGTAAGGACCTGGCCAAGCCTGAGCCCCACCTGGCAGGAAACTCACGTGTGAACATTGCTCATGGCTGTTTCTGTACCCGTCTCAGCAAGTCAAAGCTGTGAGACCCAGAGGTGACCTTGGGCAAAAGGTTCTTCATGGGGCTGGAGAGATGGCTGGGCAGTTAACACTTTCTACTCTTCCAGAGGACCAGGGTTTTATTCCTAGTACTCGTATCGGGTAGTTCACAACTCTATGTAACTTCAGTTCTAGGGGGTCTGATGCCCTCTTCTGGTCTCCATGGGCACTGCACTCATGTGTACATACCCTTTCACTCATGTGTATATACCCTCTGCACACATGTACACATGATTAAAAATAAAAACCTTTAAAAATGGTTCTTTGTGGTGAAGGCAGATTCCAGAGAGCTGCTAGCTGTCTGCAGCTGACCATATGCCCTGCAGATGGACAGAAAGTCCTTCCTTGATGATCTGATCCGCTGTTCATGTCTACCACACTTCATAAAACCCAACATCATCATGGCCAATGAATCCCTGAAACGCTATTGAGGCTCTTTGTCTGTCAGGGAAAGACAAAACACAACAAAATACCACTCTGAACTTACTAGAGTGGCTGAGATTGAAGAGGCTAATTGGATGCGGGGGTTTTGGGGGGCTGTAACAACTGGAACTTGCTTGTTATCCTGGTAGAAGCTAAACCTGTGAATCCTGTTGTAAACAGATTGCCATCAGCCACTAAGTGGCAGTTATACTTCTAAGTCTTTACCCAATGGAAATGTGTGTACATGGGTCCATAGACACGTACAAGGAAGTCTGTAGAAATGCTGCGACAGTCCCAAGTTAGAAGCAACCCAAATGGTTAGCAATAACAATAGTTAATGGTGTTGTTCTATGTATAAAGGTTATGGTGAGCAGCCTCCAAGACCAGTAACCTCCAGTAACGCCCTGTCTGCTGGCACTCATACCATTGTGTTCCCTCTCCTAGACAAGGTCTAGGCTCTGTGGCCAGTAGAATGTGGACAGCAGTGATGATGTGCTACTTTAAGGATGGGGTTGGCTATAGGTGACATCATAGCTTCTATCTTGGGAGCATACTGTCTCTCATGTGACTCTTGGTTCGTTGGCACTGAGGAATTTGTCATGGGCAGTCTTATGCTGAGGTCCACTTGAAGCAAAGTCCCCTCTGAACAGCCATGGGCACTAGTTCTGAAGTGGCTCCTCCAGCTCCTGCTAAATCCTTGGTGAGCACAGACTAGGCGATAGCTTGATGGCAGCAACAGAGACTGCAGCCTGGCTAAGCCACTCTCAGATTCCTGACTCAGAGTAGACGTGACAGCAGAAATGCTGGTCTGAGCAGCTCCCTGTTGGGTGATTCGTTGTGTAGCAATAGGTTACCCGTGCAATGGGATTCGATAAAGTGGCAGATACTAATGAAATGAAGTTATGTAGCTGAAAGGTTTCTCCAGGCCCAAGTTCCTCCAATCCTGCACAGCTCCATGGACCCTCAGCCACTTATAAAATAATCATTCAGAGGCTTAATATTATTTACAATTGTGTGGACTATGGCAGAATTCTTGCTAGCTAGCTCTTATATCTTAAATTAACCCATTTACATTAATCTATAAATTGCCACATGGCCATGGCTTACCAGTATTTTCACATCTTCCTTCTTCTGCTGGTGGCTAGCAGTGTCTCCTTCCTCTCTTTTCTCCTCCCACAATCTCTCTTGGATTTTCCTGCCTGGCTCTATCCTGCCCTGACATAGGCCAATGCAGCTTTATTTATCAACCATTCAGAGCAATACATAGTCACAGAGTACAGAAAGACATCCCACAGCACTTCCCCTTTTCTGTCTAATCAAAAAGGAAGGTTTTAACTTTAACATAGTAAAATTATATGTAACAAACAGTTATCAAGCAAGAATTATAGCTACAATATCTGGTCTATTTGCATTTGGCAAAATTAAAGAAAATATTCTATTTATCCTATATTTGTGAATCTAAAGTTTCTTATCTAATTTATTCTTTTATCATAACCAAGGAAAATTATAATTACAACTATCTAGTCTTCAACTACATCAAAGACCTCAGAAGGATATAATATTATCTAAGTAAACAGGAAATGTATTGTAAGCAACTTCCAAAATTCTGGAAATGACAGAGACAGCTGCCTGCCTGGACAATCATCCAAAGTTCCTCTGTAACATTTGGGGCATTTGCCTTCAGCCTATAGACCTAGAGGTTTTTAGTCACTTCTCCCTGTGTCCTGGCAGTCTCCTCTGTGAAGCAGGAACCTGAAGGACCATCTCCCCTTGTTTTGGCAAAATTTAGTGGCCATTTTTCCATGGGTTCTAAAAGTCCAGTCTATACAACATTTTGTCAATCAGTCCAGGCAAGAACAGTTTCTTGTCCAAATGGCCAGTTCTGCCAAGAAGAAGATAAAATCCATATGGAGTGTCTTTGATGCCTGTCTCTCTCTTTGAAGTAAATCAGTGCTGCTGGGAGCAGACATGTCTCATTGTCCAGGAAAGTCTAAATTCTTAAAATATTTTAAATGCATATTATGTAGATCTTTGAAGTGGTTGAAGATTACCTACCTAATTGAAATATATCTATATATCCCTAGGAAACTTAACTAACATGACTATAAGTTTGATTATCATGAATGACTAATTATTAATCTATATTTCTTAACTATACATTACAATTTCAAAGGAGCTGCATAAATATACCTTAAACAAGAGTAGAAATATACATACAGTATAACAAAATTAACTTTAAATTTGTAATAAACTAAAATCCATAGCAATGTAAAACATTTTAAACAAGTTGTTACTTTTTATCCTATCATACCTATAATGTCCCCTTTTCTTCTTTAAAAAGAGATTGCATTTACAATCAACCCCCTTTTAATAAAAATAAACATTTACAAATAATATTTTGGGAATTTGGGCAAGCTTCTCATACTGCTTCCTGCTGGTTGAGGGCACTGGCAGTCTAATGGGAATCCTGAGAAAATTAAGAATTATGGTCAAGTCCTGACTGGAGTAGTCTGTGAGGCTGCACTGTCTGAGCCAGTTGCCTTGAAACAGTTCTGGATGTTGGATCATCTGGGCCATGATGTCATCAGAGACCTTTCAGGGGGTCTTGGATGGTCAAACCATAGTAGCCTGGAAGTAATCCACAGGTTCTCATCTTCTGTGGAAACAAAAGCAGAACCTCTTTTCCAAAGCAATATATCCTTAGACACAAATTTTGAAGTCAAGATACCTTTAAAATATACATATTGGTTTAACTCAGCAGCCTTTACAATCAAATGTTTTTCTGCAGGTAAAAATCCCAAAGACAACATTATCCAGACTGTCTGTGTGAGTTCCATCTTTATGTGGCTTATTTTTTATACTACTTTCATTGTCTCTTTAAAGACTTTGTTTTTTAAAATTATCTATTTCTTTGTATAACTGCATGTATTTCTCCCAAGCCTATGTACATTTTTACACACACTGTAAACCATTTAGACATTGAATCTGTCTTATTATGAATCTATAATCCTTCTCTGACCGGGAAAGATTTTAAACTACTAAACTGCATGTTTAGTACTGAAGCAGCAGCCTTGGCTGCTGACTCCGCCCATTTTAGCTTTTCAACATGGTGGAGGTAATTCACCTCCAGCTCTGGGAGCCATGCTCTCCACTGACTCTGGGAGGCAGTGGGTCCATGCCTCCATCCAGCCGTGTGTAGCCCAGAAACCTTTTTTTGTCTGTACTAGCAAAAGCTAAATCCACCATGCAGTATACTGCTTGGCTTGGAGACCCCTCTGTGTACTGCAGCAGGAATCTGCCATGCTGCAGGTCAAGCCCACATGCATTAAACCCACCATACTGTAGCTCAAGCCTGCAGGCCAAGGCTGGCCTGAGAGACACACTAGGAAGCTGTTTTTAGCTCTGTTTTAGCATCTTTTTTTAAGTTCTCTCAAGTTTTAGGTGGAACATTGAGTCAACATGTTGGGCAGCCAAATGTAGCTGGAAGGTTTCTCCAATCCCAAGTTCCTCCAATCCTGCCCGGCTCCATGGACCCTCAGCCACTTATAAAATAATCATCCAGAGGCTTAATATTATTTACAATTGTATAGCCTGTGGCAGGCTTCTAGCTAGCTCTTACATCTTAAATTAACCCATTTCTATTAATCTATAACTTGCCACGTGGCCGTGGCTTACCCGTATTTTCACATCTTGCTTCTCCAGCTGGAGGCTCACAGCGTCTGCCCCACTCTCCTTTCTTCTCTCACTGTCTCTCCTGGATTTTCCTGCCTGGCACCATCCTGCCCTGCCATAGGCCAGTGCAGCTTTATTTATCAACCAATCAGAGCAACACATATTCACAGCGTACAGAAAGACATCCCCCAGCACAGTTACAGCCATCAGCAGGAGTAAAGTGTACCAACACAACACCAAGTGAAAGAAGCTGCAGACTGTGTTTATTACCCCATTATCTAAGGCTTAAACACAAGGGGTGCTTGGCTAGAGGGCAAACCAAGTCAGAGGAGAGAGTGATCACCATGAGTCAGACAGGTGGCTGCTTTCAGGGAGGACAGTGGGGATTTGGAGGGGACACGGGGAAGGTGCTGGCCCCTTGCCAATGTGATGGTTCCTGATTCCACTGATGAAATTGCAGGGGCATTTTGGAGAAATCTTGGGCTATACATTTATATCCTTTTAACTCCTTTTCTATGCATGCTAATACACACACATGCACGCGC
>CABHPH010160240.1:0-35700 GCA_902168325.1 Peromyscus nudipes | reverse complement strand
CACCATGTGGTTGCTGGGAATTAAACTCAGGACCTCTGGAAGAGCAGCCAGTGCTCTTAACCTCTGAGCCATCTCTCCAGCCCCTCATTGCATTTTCTTAATTAATCCTAGGCATGGGTGAAAAGGGAAAAAGCAAACAGATTATATTGTTGGGTGATCATTGTACACTCTGGCTTGACATTAGGTACTTACCTCAAGAGCTTCATCTAGTTTATCTTACTGGCTTTCTGCGAAAAATGTAAATGCCTCAATTTTAGGGGCAGACTACAATATTCTGAAAAGATAAGTAACATTTATGAAGTGGAGAAGCAAAAATTCTAAACCCCACTTGGCTCAGTCTGAACTCTCCAGCACTGGTTCTGAGTCCCTAATGGAACTCAAGTGCATGACTGACAGGTTTGAAATGGAAAGCTGTAAAGCATGTCACAGATCTCCATATCCATAAACAGTATACAACTTCAGAGTGCCACACTGTCTTTCTGTCATTTGCCCCAAGAAACAAACCTGTAACCATCTCAACCTCTTATGGCAATCTGGATCAACCTGCTCAAACCGCTGCTCATCCTGGATGCTCCTCATACTCAAAGTACTTGCCCTGGATAGTTCCATGTCAGCTTGACACAAGCTAGTCATTGGAGAGGAGGGAGCCTCAATATAGAAAATGTCTCCCTAAGATTGGGCTGTAGGCAAGCCTATAAGGCATTTTCCTAATTGTGGGTGGTGCCACCCCTGGGCTTGTGATCCTGGGTTCTACAAGAAAGCAGGTTGAGTGAGCCATGGTGAGCAAGCCAGTAAGCAGCACTCCTCCATGGCCTCTGCATCAGCTCCTGCCTCCAGGTTCCTGCCCTGTTTGAGTTCCTGTCCTGACTTCCTTCTATGATAGACCATGATGTGGAAGTGTAAGCCAAGTAAACCCTTTCCTCCCCAGCTTGCTTTTTTGGTCATGGTGTTTTTTCACAGCAATGGTAACCCTAACTAAGACAGTAAGAAGATTTTTTTTTTCCCATGGAGACTTTGACAGGCCCTGTGGCAGGAGAGTCCCACCAGCCCCCTTGTGTTTTCCAGAGCTATGGAAGAGGACATGCACACTCGCATGGGAATGGGCCTCGCTGCTGGTGGCCTCCCAGGGCTCTACCCTGCAGGCATGGGGAGACCCCTCGACTTGCTCCCCTCAGCATCGTGGCTGTCCTTACACCTGTCAGAACGTAAATCAACAGAGTTTTGTTCGCTTTGTGTGGATCACACCTACATGAGACTTTGCTGTAGAGGGTTACAAAGGAGAAAGTTGTATGGTTTGAACTTGGGTTGTATTGATTGATCTTTCCAGAGTCAGGAGAGCCAAGAGGAAGGAGACTGAGTCCCTGATGACAACTGGTGACTTGGCATCAGAGGCGAGGCGGTGCCAGCAGCATCGGCCTATGTTTTTGATCTCTGACCCTCCGTCCTGGGACCATGGTTGCTATGGCACTCGTGGCAGAGAGGAGATGTTTATCCTTCCCAAGGACTGGGAGGTCTAGAGCCCTTTCTGCAAGGTCCCTGGTCACCAAAGGGGAGGCCACATGGTCTGGACAGATACAGAGAGAGGCGGACAGGTCTCATACCAGGGATTCCTCTACTGTCTTTCCAGTGTGCCTTACAAGACTCTCCCCACTCTTCCAGCACAAACAACCTGAGGCCCTGTTGCTCACTGCCAGCTTCCCACCCAGGCCTGGCTGCAATTTGTAACTCAGCTTACCCCAGCTCGACTACTGTCAGCGTTTCTGCTTGTAAAATGAGCAATTTGCTCTTGGTCACTTGGCTCCTCTGTGAAATAGCCAAGAGACAGCTCACCAAGGAGGGGGTGGAGGGGTAGAGGGGGTGGATGCAGCTGGTCAGGGCAGGCAGAAGTGGATCCCAACGCGCCTGGCTCATGCCTGGTCCCTGGACTTGGTTTTGTTTCACAGACTTGCTCTCCAGAAGCCAACTGCCAGGTCTCCATGGGTGGGATTTGCAGCATCAGAGAAATCAACCGAGGCTGGAAAAGTGTTGGAGACGCTTGGGAGGTCTGGGCAAAGGCAAGTGTCCTTCTGGGTACCTCCTTCTTTTGAGAAAAGAGGTCTAGATGTGAGGGAGAGAAGTTGGTAGGGTGTCGTCCCAGCTCACACTGAACAGGTAAGGCAGATCAGCTTGTCAGGTGATGAAGAGGAAGGAGGTGAGGAAATCAGAGACCACAGCCACACTAAGCCTCATCAGCTTTAGGTTTCATATATTCAGCAGCAGCATGAACACCAGGCCCTCCACTGTGCTTGCAATCCAGAGGGGAGGAGGCAGAAACACTGCAAGGAAGAAACCCACCCGTGACAAACCCTCCAGGAGTTCTGAGGTCTCCTTGCTCTCCCCCCCCACCCCCGCCCCACTGACATCGCCCCTGGAGTTTTGTCATGCGGAACCATAAACTTTGAAAGTTCTAAGCTACCTGGGTTTGACATTTGCAAAGAGTGGGTACCAGCCACGGCTTTCTCCTCTCTGCTCCTTGTTGTATGGGAGAGCAGAGGGGAGAACATACCCACCGCCATTAAGGGGGAAAGGCGCAGGCTCACACTCTGAGCCTGGGAATACCACACTTTGTTCTATTCCGGCTTCCCTCACAAGGGGTGGGGGGCGGCACATCTTCAAACGCCTGCTGGCTTCAATGGTGACAGCTGCATGCAGTGGGTTCACTTACAGCCCGCCTGGTGCAATGAGAGATAAGTGCCGGGTAAGACTTCAAAGACAGACCCACGGCAGTCATTCCAACAGCCTGAAGCTGCTGCCTCCAGTTGGTGGCTCCCTGTGTGCAACAAGTGAGCCCAAGGGACCCGGGAAACCAGGCCTTCCTCGGAGGCATTGTGAGCCCTGATGCAAGAAGGCAGGAATGAGCTTGCAGAGGTATTTCAGGGATTTTAGTGAAATCCAGAACAACGACGTAGATAAAGAGGAGAAACAGCTCATCTTGATAGGCTAATTTGGCCAGCACTCTTATTACTTTTAGAGGGTAATAAAGAATATCTTAAGACCTAGAAATGCATTCAGGTTGGGTTTTTGTTGTTTTGTTTTGTGTGTTTTATATATTTCTCTGGTGTCATCCCAATTATTCACCTTGCAGAAAGCATTCATTACAAGCTGACTGTGTTAGGAAGCCTGGTTGGCCTTTGATCTCCAACCAAGAAGCCGTTATGGGAGAAACTGCCACACAAGAGACTTGAGAGTTGACTTGAAATCCCCAGTTCCTCACAATGGGTAGCACAGATGCCTGGTAAGAACCACATTAAAGAAGCACCCCCAAAGGTAGTTATTTCCTGCCTTCTCCATCTGGCAGGTCCTAACGAAGTGCACCCCCAAAGAACAGGCTCACTGTGACATTGTGTAGACACATGGCTAGTGATGTTTTCAGTGAGATAACGCCTTTTGATAAATTGCCCCTGTCCGCTGTCACCCACCCAGCTCAGCCTCCATCCCTTCTCTCCACATCTCAAAACCCTAAGCAAATGCAGGCAAGATTGCATAACTTCTCCAAGCCTTGTTTTTTCTCGTCTGCAAAATGGGGCTGAAAATACCTTATAATAAAGATAATAACCTTGTTTTGCCTCTAGTTAGGTGGTGTTGGTTCTGAAACTTGAAAGGAGTCTAAGTAGTGGATGAATTACCATGCATTCATATGGTGCAATAGAGGACAACCGTAACGATCTTGAAAATGTTGAACACGGGGAGGGAACATCACATTGTAGTTGTTACATGAAAATTGTTAAGGTTTGGAAAGATGAATCATCTCAGTAGAATGACCACATGTAGCATGGCACATGGTCAGCACTTTAAAATATTCAAGTCCCTATCATCCTCTGTGTCCAGGCTGAATACTATCTGCCCTCGGAAGCCCTATGTCCCAGCCAGAGAACATCTCTACTCCAGAGCTTGATAAGGCTGCTTTGTTCTCGTCCCTCAGCACTCTATACCTGACATTATGCTAATTCCTATCGTCTTTTATTTTACCTTGTAATAACTCCCACCCTCCTGTTCTGCTTCAGTTAGCCAGACTTAGTACAACCTTGAAAGCAACCCCGACTAATTAATAAATGATAAGTGTTCATGAGATAGCCGATAAGGCAAACGGCTTAAAACACAGGGTAAATGTTAATTATAATTGCTACATTTTTAAAATGCAGCATAGAAAACTGTTAATATGTTTATAAGCAATAAAAAAGAAGCCACCAAAATTGTGCATAGATGTTGCTACAAAATTACAGCAAAACACTCTGCTAGGAAACATACTAAATAATAGACGTGTTTATTATTCAGTCATGAGATTACACTTGCTTTTTTATTGCTTTTCTTAATACATTTGGGGGGCTTTCCTACTACTAGTTAAGAAAACAATAAGTAATATGTTCTTACTAAAAAGCAAATTGCAAAATATGAAAATGAGGATAAAAAGGGGGGTTCATGGAGAATTTCAAGAGCTTCAAACTTCATCTGTTTTTCTAACATCTTTAAAACAGCTATTGGGTATTTGAGGGTGAACTAAATATTAAAAGGAAGAGCTTGGCGTGAGTGGTCCTGACCCCATGGCATGTAGCAGTAGTTGAAGAGATGGAACCCACATGCAAATAATAACACAGGAGAGCAAACAGGGAAGAAACTACTGAGTGTTGTGTATAGCCAAGGTGGCCTTGGGTGCCCATCCTGCTGTGTGTCTGTCATGTTAGGGAATGGCTTCACTCTGCTTCTTAAAAACAGGACAAGTTTGGTGACAATTCCGAGTCTTGAACAATTAACGAAGTCAGGAATATAAACAATTTTCCTGAACCATCAATTTGCAATCTTTCCCCTCACCTGTACTCACCCAACTTTGTTTCTGTGTAGAAACAGCTCTGCCCAGAATTCCCTCAGCTTTCAGTCACCCTGTGGCAAAATGCCAAAAAGGGTCAACAGCAGGAGAAAAAGAAGCAGGCCTGAGCATTCTCTACCGGATTTTCTCCTCACGGGACTTGAAGAGTTATGAAGTCTGGGGCTGCAGAGCTAGCCCAGCACTTCCGAGCACTTGTTGTGCATACTGAGGATCTGGGTTCCATTCCCGGCTCCCACAAGGCAGCTCAAAATGGGGGTGGGGTGAAGGGGGCGCCTAGTGCCTTCTTCTGACCCCACTGGCACCAGGCATGCACGTGGTGCACAAATGCACCAGGCATGTACATGGTACACAAATGCACCAGGCATGTACATGGTACACATACGCAGGCCAAACATTCATATACATAAAATTAAATAAATCTAAAAAGTTTTAAAAATGAAACAAATGCTATGAAATTTTATTTTCAAATGTCATACTGGTTTCCTTGTATGTGTATATTCACGTGTGCAGGTGTACATGCTTATGCTATGCACCCGGTTTGCTTGTTTTTGTTTTTGATTTTTTGTTTTTGAGACAGGGTCTCTCACAGATCTAGAGCTTATTCATTAGGCTAGACCAGCTGTCCAGTGAACCCTGAGAACCCTCCTGCCTCCCCCTTCCCAGCACTGATTCTGTGTTTCATGATCAGAAGCGGTATAAGGGGAGCTTAATTTCTCTCTCTTTCTTTTCCCCCGACTTTGAGTTTTTGAGACAGGATTTCTCTGTGTTGTCCTGGCTGTCCTGGAGCTCACTCTGTAGACCAGGCTGGCCTCAAAGTCACAGAGACCCGTCGGCCTCTGCATCCCAAGTGCTGTGATTAAAGGGGAGCGCCACCACTGCCACCCAGCTTCGGGACAGCTTAATCTCAATGAGATTTACCTACAGTTAAAAATACGAGAGCACGTGGCTGGAGAGATGGCTGAGCGGTTAAGAGCACTGGCTGCTCTTTCAGAGGACCTGGGTTCAATTCCCAGCACCACGTGGCAGCTCACAACTGTCTGTAACTCCAGTTCCAGGGGATTTGGAACCCTCTAGCATGCAGGCAAAATAAAATAAATATAATCCTTAAAAGTAAATACTAGGGGCTGGAAGATGCTCAGTCAATAAATTGCTTGGTACTCAAGAATGAGGACATGAGTTCAGTCCCCAGCAATAGAAGCAGAATACACAGGCCAGTTGTGGAGACATCCCCCCTAATGCAGCTACTATATCAAACTAACCAAAGTTTCAATTAGGCCAGAATGTCAACCAGAGGTTTCTTTGGTCAAGGCCAGAACTTTTTGATACTTTTCTTTTAAAACAGAGATTTTTAATTTCCAGAAGGTTCTACACATCAAGAAAAAAAAATGCATTTTTTTTTTGAATCTGGAGAAAACCCAGAGTCAACGCTTAAAACAAGGATGGGGAAGCCACCACTAGCTACAGCCTTCCTGGGGTTCTTAGGCACAGTATGTGGAGACAGACGTTCTGGATGTCTCCTCCTCTCCATGTACAGCCAGGGGTCAACAATTATATTGCAGCACTGAATTCATCTCAGCTCAGTGTGCCAAATGGTCTTCAAGCACACCCAGCCAGGGGAGGCCAGTGCCAGCAACAACTGAATGTTGGCTGCAGTTCAGGACAAGCCTGGTCCTTTCCCCTCCTCTGGGGCTTCCCCAAACTTCTGTTTCAACGGCCAGGCCAGAGACTGCCTTGCAGTGAGCCAGAACCTGGGGCAGCTGTTGAAGGTGCCTCCATCCAAGAAGGTCCATGGTCACCTGCTTCACCTAATCACTCCCTGACGTACAGAGCCGAAACCAGAGCCTTCAAGGAGTTTTCTAAAAATATTTTTAAGTCATTAAAATGCACATAATATTATCAGTTGTCATTTATAGCTTCTGCCTGTCGAGTAACGGCACTGTTGTTACTTCGGGATGCCAGAACACAAGTATGCCAGGAACAGACATGAGGGCATTATGTCACCAAAACAAAGGAGCTCACATGGATGGCTGTCGGGCTGGCTTCTCTGTGGCTTCCCCTTCCTTCTTCCTACAAGTTGTACCTTTGTCTTCTTTTCCACTCCCGAGAAGGTGCCAGGTGTTGAGTAATACAAGAGTCTTGCGGTTGCTTTCAAAGAGAGTATATTCTTAAAGTAGGAGGTTTGTCAAGCAGATTATAAAAACTATAACAGATACATTTAAACAGATAAGAGACAAACTTTCACCATTTCCTTTTGCTTAGGTAGGACTATAAGAACTATTTGTAGATTACTGATATTCCCAGAAATCATAGTCATCCGGTGTCTTTATGATGAGGGGGGGGGGTGACATGTGTTTTGCCTGTTCCTAGAGCCTTTGGTGGCCAGAGCTACTTGGAGGGAAAGGCAAAGAACAAAGAGAAACAGATACTGGGAGAAGACACGGCCAGGTGTGGAGGATGTTCTGTAAAACTGAAAGCCAAGGGTGCAGAAGGCCTCCTCTTGGTTGCCTCCCTGCCAGTCTGTCACTCTTAGGACCTATTTCCTTAGCCAGCCTCATTTAGTGTGGCCATCAACCAAATAAAGGGAAGGGGTGGGGGAGGGAAACAGTAGCATTCTCTCCAGGGGAATTTTCAGTGGCTTCTGTACTCTCTAAATCTAACACACATGACTACTTTACATAAAAGAGGAGTTGGCATTATTTCTTACATATTTCTGTATTTGATTTGCTTATAAGGATTTTGGCTTCGGGGAGATGTTTACACAGTGTCTAAGTTAGAAATGAGTTCACACACCTATCAGACAAAAGCAGTGTCCACGATGGTGAAGACCATTAGTCACTTAGTGCAAACCTCTGCCTTCTCGTTTCTGGGCACACAGCTAGACATGCTGGGGAAAGGCACTCCCTGGTCACAAGCACTCAGGTCGGGCTTGCTCTTAGGTGAGCAAGAGATTATCTATTGCTACTTAAACCTTAACACGTTGCGGTTCTTCTTGCAGCAGCTCTTTCGCCTAACTTATCAGACACGCCCACAGTCGGGTTTGATTTGAGCATACACAGACAAACGACACGTGTGGGCACACACATACAACATACAATTACTTAAGCAATCACCTTCAAAGGTCCAGAAAGCTCCTGTGGAAGCCAGTGAAGCCTCAGCTTCTCTAAGAACATAGACCATCTGAGGAGTGCTGTTCAACCACCAAGCACTTCCCTGTGCGTTCTCTCGGGACTGCTTCAAACCAGCATCCAAGGCAAGCGTTACTGCTCACAGGGAAGATGAGGTAGCTCAGACCGTGACGTGGCTCTCCCAAAGTCACACAGCCATGAGTGGAGGTTCTAGGAAAGTCGAGCTGAAGATGTATCTCCCTGAAATATTGGTTCCCCTCTTCGCCAGCGGACGTTAATTATCTGCCCAAAGCTCAGCATGAATTCCACCTGTTGCAAGCTTCCCTGGGCCACTTCACTTAGAACTGAGGAGCTGTTCGCCGGCCACTCTTTGTCCTGTCCATATGCTGACAAAGTTGGTGTGCAGTTTTAGGGTATTTACTTACATGAGCTCTAAGGAATCCGAGTCAAGAAAAGTCTCTTCGACTGTCAGACTTACAGCATAGTGTGATTTCCAATTCAACAGTGAACTCGACGACGCAGCAGAAGCTCATGCCTCCAACAGTGTGAGAACACTGTGAAATGGGGCTCACATTGGTGCAAAGGCAATGTTTCCCCTGATAGAATTTAGGCATGATTAATCTGCCAAAAACATTTTTTTAGATTTCATATAAGAATCAACTTGACTTTCCTAATATTAAAAGCTAGTTGAAACACAGATTATTCCTGTTTAGGCCAGAATTGTTTTAGTCTAGTCAATATTGAGAAATGAGAATGATATTAAATGTCCCAAATAATTCCCAAACTAACTATAAGTGGGTACTAATATAGCCAACATACAGGCATGTCTATGCACATATTTAGGAAAATATACCATCTTTTCGTCAGTTTTTTTTTTCATCTTACCCTTTTACTGTATTTAGCTCTGCTGAGGGAACTAAGGGGAGATAATTAAATGCTTCACATGGCCTCACAACTGCATTAGTTAGGAGCAATGAGACCAATTTTGTGCACACAATTTTAAGTAAGGCACTTGCTTAATAGATAGAGACTACATTTTTGTAAGCCTTCCAAACAGTCAGGCATAAATCTTGTGGAGTTAAATCCTGCCGGCAAGTTCTCACACTTCTTCCTATGCAGGAGCTCAGACTAGGAAGCCGGGCTCTTGGCTATAGGAAGGCAGAAAAGGCAGGGAGGATGCTGGTCTATGAGAGCCACCTGGGAAATTCTAAAAGACTCACCATTTGTCATCCCCAGGAAGAACAGTGGGAAGGGCACATGGAACTCTTGCCAATGTTGGTTTTCTAGAACATGCCTTTGGCGTAGTCAGTGAAAAGAGGGAGGGAAATCAACTGGTGAGCTTTCCTGGCCGAAAGACAAGATTCAAATAAGCTGTTTAGCCTTTGCTTTCAGTGTTCCCAAACATCATAAAGATTCCAGCTCTTGTAAAAGGGAGCCCGTTGTTTACAATAGACTATTCTGGAGAGGGTGGGTGTGTCTCATGAGGCAAATATTTGCCCAGAGCAGGGTAATAAAACCGTATGAAGCTCTTCCCCCACTACTCTATGTGGTCAGTCACTCGTCTATTTTAAGATCTTGTCAGCACAAACATTTACAGGACCCTGGCATTTCTCCTTAAGAATATATAATTGACCTTTCAAGTCCATAATCTCACTTATCAGAGCGGATGGCAGGGATTTATGCAGAGCGGTTTGCTCACCTCTTTGATTTCAGCCCTTTGAGAACCCAGACACGCATCCCACCCTATCCTGTTTTGTTTTCACCGTATCCTGTGCTGTTGAATGGACCTCTTGTAAAAATGCAATGTGTACCACTCTCTTACTTTTTTCCCCCTGAAGTTCTAAACAAATCTTACATCAGTTTTGTAAAATGTGCAGCTCTCTTACATTCCTTGGGCCGATTTTAAAGGTCAAAGTTCTGAAGCGCGCAGGAAATCTTTTTTCAAGAATCCACATGGCCGAAAGTCATTTGATCGACAATTAAGCCCAGCAAAAACTCATGCTCCAGAATTGATGGGTTTACGTGTGTATCCAGACCAGCATGAGCGGAGACTCCCACTTTTACTGGTGTTCTCGCCATTTGCAAAACCTTCTGGCAAAAACACACCGACTAAGAACCCCGGGGCTCTTTATTGCGGCCACAGGAGTCACAACAATTTGTCAGATTCTTGGGGAGGACAAAAAGGACAATGGAATCAGGGTCAACTGGATCTACCAGAGCTAAATCCAGCCATGAAGCCCTCCCTTAAGCATTGCCAACTCTGCTTCCACCGTGGCGCCCACCCTCCCTCCTCTCCGGGCATCACTGAGCACCACCACACATCTCTACTACTCTCTTCTTGTAGCCACTCATGAAACGACGCCTCTCACACACCAGTACCCGGTAAACACTTCACTCTGGGTTCTTCTTCAAGTTAGTTAGGGTGCTAACAAGGCCCCAAACTCTTCTTTGTTTAGGGCTGAATGATGTCCACCATCCAAAGACAGGCACCAAGGAAGCACTCAGCTCTGGTGCTGTAAAAGGAATAAATAGCAGGATAAACACGGGATACGATCCAGAGAAAAGCTCTACTCGGGGTCTAGGAATGGGACCCAAAGCAATGGGTTCCCAATCGCAAGAGTGGTTGGAAGACTGGGGTGTGAAGAGAGGGAAAAGATTACATGTCATGAGAAAAAGGAAATGATGTTGATAATGATTCCTGGAGTCACTGCCAGCAACTTCAGCCAATTTGCCTGCAGGTTCTCAAAAATGTGCCAAATGGGGCCTGATGCTACCAGGATTAAGAGCATTCCTCATGCAGATCAAAGGAAGACCCTCAGAACGATTTTTTAATTTCAATACAAATATTGTCCCCCAAAAAGGAGATCTCCAGAATGCTAGACTTAGCACATATTAAAAGAATTTCTCAGATCACAGCAGGGCTAATCTTTACTGTCACAAGATTCATTCATTCATTCACTCATTCATTCATTCATTTGTTCAATGTATTTGGCATCTGTGAGGACAGTTTTACTTTCGTGGCTGTCTGGAACTCAGAGGAAAGGGAACACCGTGACTGGAGGAGATGGGATCTGGTGACATTCAGCTCTTCGACGGGTCGTTGTAACCTCTCTAAGCCAGACCTATTTCATAGAATCAGTACGTTATAGATAACGCAGGTTGAACAGGCAGAGCTCTCAGATAACAGAAGGGCCAAACCAGGCTGGTTGTAAAAAACAAACAAGCAAACAAACAAACAAAAAAAACAAAACAGTAATTTCGAGTGTGAAGGAAAATTCCCGGGAGTTAAAAAAAAAAAAAAAGCATATAGTCATTATAAGCATTGTTGGAATCCTGCACAGATCCTTAACTTTAAAATGGATTTCCTCTTCATTAATACAGCTGTCACACTTCCTTCCCTGAAGTAGATGCTGTTAAGTTTATTTACTCACTGGTACTCAGAATAGTTTTTTTTTTTTTTTTTTCCTTCAGCAGTCTGGGGAGGCAGGCAGCCGGGTGGGTGGCTGTGGGGCCCACACTGGACCAGCATCTGAGTCGCAACAAATCCCATATTGTCTAGACCCTAATGAAATTGCTCCTGGCGTCTCCAGGAAAGTGTTTACTCGCCTCTAAATTAACTCCATTGTCCATCTGAGAAGAAAGTAAGTCAGTCGGCTATCAAAAGGAAAAAACGGGGTAGGAACGGAGGAGTTCTTGCTTACAGCAATAGGTTTTATTGGTTTTAGTTTTGGGGTTTTTGTTTTGTTTTTTGTTTTTTTTTTTTTTTGGTTCGGGGGTTGTTTTTCCACAAGTTCCTTTATGTCCTAAGACAAAGTCTAATGTCGCGGCTCTGTCCGATAATGAATTTTCTCAGACCAGCCTTGGGCTCCTTGCTCTGTGTTCCCCCGCAGGCTGCATGCAGAACCTTTTCCTCAAGTGACGGACTCCTCTTTTACAGCCAGTCAGCACCTGCTCTCAAAACCTGATCCCTCCCTGGTTTGTTTCAAGTGGAGCCAGGGGATCCGGACTTAATTAGCAGTGATATATCTCTCCTACTGATCAGTTCCATCCAGCTTCCCCCTGGGGCCCCAGATTTGTCTCTATTTGGAATCCCTGCGCTGGCTGGGCGGCTTGTGTTAGCTGGCAGACGCTGGGAGAGCACGCCGGGTGGGAAGGCTCGCCGCCGGGTGGTGGAGCAGGCCTTTGGCGGGCTGGGGTGGAGGCAAGTCCTGGCGGCTTCCTACAGCCTAGCGCCCACAGCCTAAGTCCAGGCTCAAAGACAAGCCCTTCCTCAGACACCGGAAGAGACTCAGGGCGGCTGTGAATGACTGGAGACGGTGGTCACCCTCACCCACTGAAGGAAGCACACCCTGGCAGAGGCCTGGGTGTTGTGAGCTTGCAAATGGCCTTTGGGCTGCTGAGGAAGGATTTGTTGTTTTTTGTTTTTTTTTTTCATGAGGGGAAACCGCCTCCTGCTCTGTACCATCTCGAGCCAAAATAACATGTTTTGGCAACCATGATTTGGCAATTAGGGCCTCAGCTCACTGAAAGCATTCTTCCATGCAAAATATGCCTTGGAAAGAAAACACCCGACCACATCTGAGTGAAAATATAGGAAGCGAACAAAGCGGTGACTGAGCAGGGAGAGGCAGCAAGGGGCAGGCAGGAGCGCTTTGGAGGAGGGAGCATTTGGCAACTAGACCTTTCCATTGCCCTGACTCCGACTCTAGCCCCGTCTAGAGAAAGACTGAAGACTTAGCATAACAGTGTGCTGTGTGTTGGGCTCCATTCCCTGGCCCTCAAAAGAACCTTCTAGCAGCATCTAAGGGGAAGCAAAAGAGGTATGTCGGCCGGTCAGTTCACCCCTCGGCAAAGACTGAGCAGGGGAGGCAGCAGGGCCTGGGACCCCTCTCGGTACTGATTCCTTCTCTCTCATCCTGATACCATGCCAGAGCCAAGACCGTGAAAGCAGAGAGGTTGCTCTTCCTACCATTCCATGGAAGCCGCATCCTTTGATAAAGAGAACAGTCAAGCAGGTTAATTAACATCGATAAGGTACATAACGGAAACACAGGGAGATTATGACTCAGGGCAAATCACGTTTTCTGAGACGTTACGAGCATACATGATGCCATATGTCACAGTCTTCTGTCACACATGGTCTGCCATGTTCTCCCTTGACTGTCCTTGCTCAATTCCCCAATTTGTCTGCTGAAAAACTGTGAAAATTAGGCTTTGAAGGCAGGAAGCAATACCCAATTACACCTTGCACACAAGAACACGCCTCTACAGTGGGCTCAGCAAAAACCACATCCTCCTGTGCAGCTGTGGCAGAGTGTGGCAGAGCCAGGGCCAAGACACCTGGACTCCCCTTCTTTACAAGCCCAAATACCACCTGTAGATTATCTACAGAAGAAATGTTAGCGGTTGCCAATGTTGACTGAGACAACCAAAGTGATCCTTCCTTACTCTATCAATATGCAACTATCTCATGAACACGTTATGTTTTATCTTACAACTCTGGATTTTTCCTTCATTATTAGAATAAAATTTCTGACATTGAACATTAGCCTAGGACAATCCTGGGTTGCTTATGCCCAGCCATGAAATGAACTGGAGAGGAAGGGATGAGTATTCCTAGAACTTGCAGTAATCCTCCTGTCTCAGTTTCCTGAGTGCTAAGATTATAGGTATGAGGCTGGGTGGTGGTGGCACACGCCTTTAATCCCAGCACTCGGAAGGCAGAGGCAGGTGAATCTCTGTGAGTTCGAGGTCAGCGTGGTCCTCAGAGTGAGATCCAGGACAGGCTCCAAAAGCTACACAGAGAAACCCTGTCTTGAAAAACCAAAAAAGATTATAGGTATGATTTGCTATACCTGGATTACTTACTAATATTCAGATATTATGATTATAGTTTAACAATTGTGAACTCTATTGTTTAATGGCTGCATCCATTCTTACAGGGTAAATTTCATGGGATCGAGTATTCTAAGATTTTTTTGTGGGTTTATGTGAATGTGTGTGTGCTTATGTGAGTTTATGTGTACCATGTACATGCAGATCAGAAGGTACAAGATCCCCTGGAACTAGAGTTACAATTGGGTGTGAGCCACTTGATGTCAGTGCTGAGAATGGAATCCAGGTTCTCAGCAAGGGCAGTAAGGGCTCGTAACTACTAAGCTATCTCTAGCCCTATCAATGAACTATTTCTAATAAGCAGAGGGATCATTTTCTTATTGTCTATTTCTCATAATCATTCATATAATAATAGGCTTTGGTCATTGCACTGGGGTTTCTGAAGTCATCTTTTGAAGTATAGAGTACTGGAATTTTAAAACAAAAGCATGCCATCTTTGGCTAGTATATATCAAGTTTAAATATTCTAGTGATCAAAGACCAAGATGTCTAAGTAAAATATGAATCAAACACGATGCATAGTCTTCTATTTTATGTGAACTATAATTTTGCATTAGTAATACCTGTGTTCAACTGAGCAAGGTCAGATTATCAATGTTTTCAGTTGCCTGTTGCACCTTTAACCAGATCAAATGTTGGGTGACCACAGAAGCCAGCTCACCCAAGCCTGGTGGGAAGCTCCTGTTAGTCGGCCGAGGGTCTGGCCAGTTCTCCATGCCTCCCCTTCCTCTCTTTCAAGGGCAGCGATCTGGATAAGTATAGAAGCTTGCTGACAAGATTGCCTGCACATTTCGGCCTGACTTCCTTTTGTAACCTTTAGAAGTTCTGCCTACAACTAAATTTGGTCCCTAAAATCTTTAAAGTATGTAATGTATTTCCTTCTGGGTATTTTTAGAGAAAAAAATTATCTCAGCTTTTAAGGTCTTAACGTTGTTGGGGGCCAGGGTCTCTCCAAGGAGCGTCTTGGGGCTCCGCCCCTTCGTGTGTCTGGACCCCTACTCTCATGGGCAGACTGTGCACTGAGTTGGCTCTTCAAAGGCAAAATGTATCCAATGCCAAGAGTAATCTAATGTCACAAGAAGAGCATGTGACAGATATGGAAATTGATAGCAGATGTTTTAGTTATTTTTATGGATGGCAGCTAGGATATTTTACCAAAATGTTGTTTTATTCCAAGCCTGAAGGCATTCTGACCCCAGAAAAAAAAAAGGAATTGACCTCATTTTTGCCAACATTTGAAAGGACCACGGGACTAGAGGAAGGGACCAGAAAAACCTTTCAGAATAACTTTCAATAATCAGTTACTCTTTGGAATGTCAAAAGCCAAATAAGCCCATATGTCATATAATAGAAATTAATTATCAAATTAAGAGACAAGTACTAGAGCCCAACAGACTTCACATGCATAGATTCTAACCAAGATTTTAGAGACTAAATTTTTGCAGGAGTCTGAGGCCAAGAATATCATTGAATTACCCTCTAAGGCACTTAACCCTTAAATAGTTCATTACATAGGTCTGAATAAAAGTGCCTTTAACGTGAGTCTTTATTATTAACTGGTTTAATGCAGTTTAGAGATAGGTTTACACAAGTATGATGTGCTTTTTCCTTAACAAGTTTGTTGGTGAGTTACAGGTGACTTCTTTATCCACATCTCACACCTGAGAACATTGCCACAGTAACACTTGGGTGTCAACCTTCTGTAGCCTTTCACTTCTTCCTTTCCTAAAATCACTATGCTTTCTGAAAATACTGGGCCATGAAGTGCTATGGCATGTATTGCTATTGAAAGGCTATAATAATCTAAAAAGTGAAGCTAAGAATATAAGGGGATGGAGAGATGGCTCAGTGGCTAAGAGTTTTTATTGCTCTTCCAGAAGACACAACTTTGACTTATGGCACTCACATCTGGCATCACAACATCTGGAACTCCAACTCTAGGTGACACAATACCTGATTCTGGCCCCTGTAGATGCTTGCATGCTTGTGCGAACACACACAGACACATAAATAAAATAGTAAATCTTTTTTTTTTTTAAGCTAAGGAAGTAAATAAAGGATGAATGCATATCCAGGGGCTGGTGAGATTGCTCGGTGGGCAGAGTGCTTGCTCTGAAAGCGTAAAGTCCTGAGTTTGATTACCCTGCACCCATGTACAAGGGCAGGGATGGCTGTGGGTGCCCATAAGCCCGGCATTGTGCAGTGGAGACAGACAGATCCAGCCAGCCTAGCCTAAACAGGGAGCTTTTCGTTAAAAAAAAAAAAAAAGACCTTGTCTTGAAGTAATAAGGCAGGAAGTGCTGGAGGAAGACACCGGAAGTCTTGCTCTGGAGTTGGAACCTGCATCTTGGCACACTCAAGGGCATGCACCCCACAGGTACACCAAAATAAAATGAGAGAAATGGTGAGGGATGGTGGTGGGGAAGCGGGCCGTCTCCGTCACCTTGTAAAACTGTCTGAAATGCAAGCAAGCAAGGTCCTAGCAAAGGAGCAACAGTATGCAGAAAAGTACATTCCGGAATAGCGATAGAACCTGACTCCCAAGACCGGACCTGAAGTCGCCCCTGGAAGAGCTCCTGGGATGAGACAGGCGTGCGTGCAGATCTGACTGGGACGACTCTGCTTTGCAGTGGGAGAACCAAGCTTCCCTGACCTTGGCTGAATCATTTAACCTCTGTGGTTGAGTGTCTGAATTTATAAGAATAGTAATTCCAGTTCTGCCGTCCTACCTGGAGACACGGGGATGACCAATGAGCTGCCATGAGCCGTTTCTGGAACCTTGGGTCCAGCTTTATCACAATGTTATTTATTTGATTAATGGGCAAGATTATTATTTATTCAACTAGAATTCATATCTCTTCAAACCCTCAACTGTACACCAGACAGTGGTTGCATTCTGAGCCATGGGTGCTACTTTATAGTCTATATGCAGAAAATAAACTTCTTTAATAGTGAACCCCATTGTGTCTCTGCTCCCGCCCAAGCAAGGCAGGAGCAGGCAGCTTCTGGCTCCAGAAAGCAAAGGCTTGTCTGAGTCTCTATGTGGGGACAGCAGCATTTTAATTCTCTACAGAGAATTAGAGCGTTGTCTCCTTTATTTCCTGTTGACTCAGCGATCTTCTTCCCACATTTGGGGGTTTGTGGGAAATGAGGAATTTGTATTTGGCCTACTGGAAGCAAGGGCTGGGAATAAGCTACCATCGTGCGGACCCTATGGGTTTTTGTTTTTCCTTCTAAATAATCTGAAACTCTTCTCAGGGAGTCATTAATATTAATAAATATTATATTTTATTTGCTAAAAGCAGAACCTTGGTGATAGAAAAATTGTCTAAATACCCTATAAAACACAGTTTGAAGATTCTTAACTTCCTTAAAATTATTTCAAAAACAAACCAGCCCTTGTAAATGACATACAAAGCCTCATTTTGTTCCAACCCCCCCCCCCCCCCCATTCTCTCTCGCTCTCTCACTTCAAAGGCCCTGTATCAGGGAGAAATTCTCAAATTAGTAATGATTAAGAATATAAATTCTTTATGCATATTCAAGCATATACTGCAAAAGGACTTGCTATAAATTTGGTCCAATTTATTTAAAAGTTCTTAAAAGATTTATGAACACTTTACATGTTTCCTATTTTCTATTTCTCTATTACTTAAGCAATTCAAGAAAAAAATCCTTAAATCCACATAAATGTTCACAATTATCTTTATTTTGTTTTGTTTTGAGACAAGGTATGACTATGTTGTCCAGACTAGTTTCAAATTTGCTATCGTCTTGCCTAAACCTCCCAATTTCTGATGTTACAGATGTGTGCCATGGTGTCTGGATATGAGTTTTACTTTAAACTTCTAAAATTGAAAGAATTAACCATTTTAATCATGTACCATTATGTATATATAAAATTTTATGCACATAAATAAGTTTGTATATATTTATAATTTTAACCACTTCAAAGAATACAATTCAGAACTGTGTGGTCATTGGCATGACTTTCTCCAGAAATGCCATGTTATTAAACACTAAATTTAAAATTCTACCCAAAAGAATTGTCCTAATCCCCAGGATAAAACTGGGAGTTACTGGATTCCATTAAAGGTGGCTTGGGGATAATCATTTGGGGTCAGGTCTGGTCTGGGTGCTTGGAATTTGGCCTCTGTGGTTAAACAGAAGGGGGGAGGAGACACATTCACACACACAACAAAGCCTTCATCCAGAAGGCAGACAGGATGCTTATGTCTGAAGTACACAGCCGAAGATAAGGGAGTAAATGATGAAGTCAGTGGCTAAAATCCACAAGGAGACAGAGGACAGACATGAGGTACCTCAGGGAACTCTGTAGGTGGGTTCTTGGTGGCAAGCATCCAGGAATTATTCTCATGTGTATTCCACAGACAAGATTTTCTTATCTAGTTTCTCTTTACTGTTTTGCCCCTGTGTATTCTGGGAAGGAACAAACTCACAGACATAGTAATTCTGTAGTCTATCACATACAACATGTTTTGAAATTTGGTGGAAGAAAGAAATGCAGTCTGTGAGTGTCCCCTGTAGCTTGTTAGGCTTGTCCATTTGCTTTTGTTAATATGGGCTGGAGTTCCATGTTTGGTGTTGTTTGGTAATTGGAAAAGGAGGGAAGAGGTTTGCTGAGGCCTTAGCCAGATGGAATTCAAAGGGGATGCTGTATGAAGCCCTTTCCTTGAAAAAGAATGACCAGAAGTCTATAGATTTGTAAAATCAAAGGCTTAGGAGTCCATAGTAAGATGTAGCCCAGAATCAGAAGACAGTTCTCTCAGCTTTTGGTAGAATTTTCTATCCCACTAGCCAGCTCCCAAATAACCACACAGAGACTTATTATTAATTATAAATGATCAGTTAGTAGCTTAGGCTTGTTACTAACTAGCTCTTACAAGTTAAATTAACCCATATTTCTTGTCTATGTCTACCACCTGGCTCAGTGCCTTTCTTTAACATGCCATGTTTATCTTGCTTCTCCCTGCACCTTCTGGTGACTCCACACTTCTTCATTCCAGAGAGCTCTCTCTCTGTCTGCCAGTCTCACTGAACCTCTTCCTGCCTAGCTATTGGCCATTTAGCTCTTTATTAAACCAATCAGAGCAACACATCTTTACAGAGTACAAAAAGATTGTTCCACCACACTCAGCATCTGAATAAAGGATGGCAGAGTCCTGATGTTGCAAAGATGAAACATTTCCTGGCTGTGCTGGTTAGTTTCCTGATTGTTTGTTTTGTTTTGTCAACATGGCACAAGCTATAGTTGTCTGGGAAGGAGAACCACAACTGAGAAATGCTTCCATCAGATTGCCTGTATTCCAGTCTACAGAGCATTTTCTTCATTAACCTGGGACGGTCCAGCCCACATTGGATGATGCCAGCCCTGGGCAGGTGGTCTTAGGTTCTACAAGAAAGCAAATTAAGCAAGTCAAGCCAGTGGACAAGAGAACAAGCCAGTAAGCAGCATTCCTCTGTGGCCTCTGCTTCAGTTCCTGCCTCCAGGGTCCTGCCTTAGCGTCCCTCCGTGATAGACTGTAACCTGTAAAGCAAATAAACCTTTTCCTTCTCAGAGCTGCATTTGGTCAGTGTTTAATCACAGCAACAGACAAGCTAACCTAAGCTACCGGTGGTACTAGTGATCACATCATGAACAGGGACAGCCAATGTTCTTCAAGTGGTTTCAGTAGGTGTGACCGTTTGGAGACAAAGCAGAGGAATGCAATAGGCTGACACCATGATGTGTGGACAAATGGAGAGTTTATCATGTAAGAATTTCTGCAAGCAGCCCACAGACACTGAGGAGGAGCATGAAACGTAACATGTTACAGGGCAGAAGACTTGATCTCACTAACCTTTGAGTCCAGCTACATGAATTCAAAATATTCCATCTTTCATTCCTAAGTTTCCTCTGCTACATGACAGCTATATTGTTATTAACAAAAAAGTAACAGTATTCTATGGATAAATTATACCTCAACCAAAACACTAAGGCTGCAGTCAGAAGTATCTTATGAATATTTGCAGAGCAGAGATAGGACACTTTATCATCCGCAAGTAGAGAAGAGGCTGCAACGTTTTAACTCCATGCTGGATATACAAAAAGTTCATTTGTTCAACTGAGAAGTATGTTCAGAGGTTTGACTATGAATAAAACTATGAAAAATCTAGACTTTCTGACTTTGTGTTGGTTAGTTTCATGTCAGCTTGACACAAGCTAGAATCATTTTCTTTGGGGGGGGAGCATTTGAGACAGGGTTTCTCTGTGTAGCTTTGGTGCCTTTCCTGAAACTCACTCTGTAGCCCAGGCTGGCCTCAAACTCACAGAGATTCACCTGCCTCTGCCTCCTGAGTTCTGGGATTAAAGGCATGCACCACCACTGCCCAACTAAGCTAAAATCATTTGGGAAGAGGAATTCTCAACTGAGAAAATGCCTACAAAATATTGGGCAAGTCTAGTGGGCACTTTCTTGATTAATGATTGATGTGGAGGGTCTAGGCCACTGTGAGCAGTGCCATCCCTGCATAGGTGATCCTAGGTGCATTAAAAAGGCAGGCTGCACACGTCATGAGGAGTAAGCCAGTAAGCAGTGATCTCCTACAGCCTTTGCATCAGTTTCTGCCTCTGGGTCTTGCCATGAGGTCCTGTCCTCTATGATGCAGTGTGACCTGAGAGTTATAAGCTGAAATGCACCCTTTATTCGACAGATTGCTTTGGGTCATCATAGCAACAGAAACCTCAACTAAGAAATTGGAACCAGGAGTGGGGTGCTGCTTTGACAGATCTGTTCATGTTGTTATGGGAGAACTGTGAAGAACTTGGGAACTTTGGGCTAGCAAGACCACTGAGCATTCAGAGCTAAGTGAGCTATTGTGGGAATGTGGGAGATAATGCTGGAAGCAGTGAAGATGATGAAGCCTGGCTTGTGGAATTTTAGAGTGAAATTTGAGAGCCCCTTACAGATTCTTTTGGGGCCATTTGATTTTTTGAATGGTTCTAGTCCACCGGGGCTAAAAAATCAGCTGTATTAACAAGAGACCAGAACCACTAACGTGAGACCTTTCCTTTGCTGGGACAATACTAGTCAGCTGAGGCTGAAGAATGCATTGTAATTAAGAAGAGACCAGTGTCTAAAGCAAGAAATCCATGGCAAATACCACTACAGGTGTCCCTGAGATGAAATCTGGGAACTACTTCCTCAAGGTCAGTACATGAAAGCTCTTGTCTGAAGGGGGCTAAAGCTGCACTTTGTACTGGTATGTGTAAGAGTCTCCCAAGTGGTATTGTATTTGAAGGCCTGAAGAAGTGCTCATGATGTTTTAATCACAGCAACCTTAACTAAGACAGATTGACAGATACCAAGTTAAACGGTCTGGTTAAGATAAAGTTGGGTGTAAGGCCAGACACAAAGTAGCCACAGTAACAGCATACTCTGTATTTCAGCTCTAGGGTCCCTCTGCACTTGACCTTCTCAGTGACAATACTTGGGGCATCTGGGTAAGTTCCATGCCGTGTGGAGAGAATACTCAACATGTGGCCAGGTTTGTTCTACCTAAGCATGACACTTTTCTCTGGTTACAGTCTCTCCAAAAACCAGACATAAGGTACAGCCCTCTCTTCCAGAGACTCAGTTAGGCCCAGGAAAAATCTCTGCACTCCCTCCCTCCCCCTCTCCCCCAGCCCACACTCACTGCAGTCTTACTTCACTGGTTTCTTCTGCCACAGCCTCAGGTCTCCACCCTCAGTGTTTCTAGCTTGTTTTGCTTTGCCCTCTGCCCTCTGCCCTCTGGTTGCACAGGACACCGCCATACATCATAGGACAGCATTAACCTTCCATATTCCACATCTCTATAATCCACACTCTGGCTATTTTTGTTTCCTTAGAATCTGAAAATCTTCACTTCTCTCAACAAAGCCTGGATCTCCCTAACGAAAATCTTGGCTTCCACATCTATTTTCCCTGAAATGGGTTTCAAGAGTCTGTTTTTGGAAGCCCAAAGCTCAACACTGGCTCCTTTGTTCTTGGCCATTACTCCTGCCTTTCCCTGAAGCAAGGGGTGCTCTTGGCTGCCATGGGCACTAGCAAGAATAACCAGGAAGGGAAAACACGTCCACTAATATTTTAAAATATTGTCCCATTGGAGAAGAGCATAAAGTAGATGCTGAAGTTGGAAACTTCACATTTGTAGCAATGCTACTTTCACAACTGCGGAATGTTCCCTTGAAATGCTAAAGAACTCTGACCTTGAGCCTGGACTCATCTGAGCTGTATGTTGAAAAGGTGATTTTTTTTTTTTTTTAAGACAAAGAGCAAATAGCCAGACTATTGAGAAGAACATGATTATTACATAATGAAGGAAGTAAAGTCCCAAGGCAGCTGGCAGGTCAAGAGGCTAGAATCTGTGGTACAACTGAAGATGAACTGATTGGGAATTATCTTAGCGGCAATTACTAACATTCCCGAATTCGTGATTTCAGCACCAGTCACGCTGCGATGAAAGATCTCGCTTCTCTCGGTTCTGTGCGATGGATACTAGAGGGTAGCTAAAACCTAATGCTTTTCCCCCTTCACCTTCCTTTCAGATTTCCTTGCATCTGGACAATTCCCCACCACAGCCGGCATCTCCTCTCACCCTCAGGAGGAAGAGAAAGTCATGTTGTTAACGTGATGTCCGCTATCCTCACTGGACTCAAATACCGTGTCTTCACTACTTAGCCAATGGAAAATGTGCAAGACTTACACAAGCAATAATTACTTCTCTAGTCACGATTTACAAAATGGTTTGTCTATTTTATTAACTCCAATGTTGTTTGTTTATTGGGGATTTTCTGTTTTGTTTTCAGATGAGGTCTTATTCTGTAGCCCAGCTAGTCTAGAACTCACTATTTAGCCAGACTGGCCAATGAGACAATCCTACTGCCTCAGCCACCCAAGTATTAGGATTGCCGGTATTAGCTACCACAGCTGGATCCTGATATAACTATTCAGATTTTATAGATGACAAAATGGAAGTCCAGGGAGGTTAAATACAAGTTCACAAGCTAGTGTGTCTTCCCTCACGTGTAACCCCATATTGATTCCTTGTCTGACATGGTTCCTTGGCTTCTCATCTGTACCCATAATTCATCTTGTCCATGGGCTATCTCTTTCACCTTTCACCTTTTTTTTTTAAAATAGGATTTCTCTAGGTATCCCTGGCTGTCCTGGAACTCTCTATGTAGACCAGGCTGGCCTCGAACACAGAGATCCACCTGTCTCTGCCTCCCAAGTGCTGGGATTAAAGGCGTGCGCCACTGTGCCTGGCTCTGGGTTACCTCTTGACCCAAACACAGCCCAATACTTCTCTTTCTGTCTGGTGTGTGGCACTCTGATGTGATACCCACCTGTTGGCACATGACACTAGGTCATTATGGAAAGCCAACACAGAGCCCAGAGGCTCATGGGTGGTTCTCCAGTGAAGCAGGAAGCCTCAAAATAAAGAGCCACTGTGAATATCCTCTGCCAACAGCTCTCTGGGTTTCCGGTCTAAAGGTTCACCAATTGATTCGTGAAAAGAGAAGTCCCGAGGGCTTGGACAGACCAGCATGAGTGCACTGCAGGTAATACACCAAGGGAGACTGGCATTTAGGAAATGGGAGTTTCACAGGCGGATAATCTCTCTTGGACCTTTGGATCAGAGGGAAGAAAGGGGCAGGAAGGAGAACAGAATTTTTATAGCCTTGTATATAAAGATCTTCTTGTAAAACCAAACTTCAAAGGGACAGAGCATATCGCTGCTTTCCAAGGAGTCTCACTAATTATCACAACATCTCAGCAAGCAGCACATACTGAAGGAATATTCCTCAGATGAAGAAACTGAGTAGAAAATGGCTTGATTATTGACAACCAGAAAAATACAGCATGGAGTGCATGGAGTGTTTCCAACTTCCTAACATGTCAGCAACCTCTCTTGAGCTCCAAGTACTTCTAAAAGAAAAGTCTGTTCAGACCATGGGGACGCCAGGCACTATGCCAGGAGCCAGGAAATAAGTCCCTGGCCTAGAGGGCTTCCATGTCACCTGGTCACCAATGAAATTTGCAAGTGGCCTACCCTGGCACCACACACTAAGCCCAGAGATGTGCCTATGAACAAAGAGCGAAGGGGGTCATGGAGAAGAACAGTTCCTTGTGCCTAGGAAGATTAAAGAGGGCTCTCACTCCGTCTCCATCACAAGATTTTGAGAGTCTGCTCCAACAGAGTCTTGGATTAACACTTTGAAGCATCCACTAGTTGAGGACCAACCCTTGTTCCTCCGTGCTGTGCTTTCATAATCTCCCAGACTTCATTATCCACACCCACACACCACCAGCTAATACGACGAGTTATGTAGTCACAACCCTACCTGCCTGCTCACTCCTTACCACGCACAGTGCTAACGCTGTTCTATGAAGTATTTCATTTAACCCTGCCCAACAAAATACACCGCTAAAAACATTTACATTCCCATTTTACAGATGAAGGTTGGTAGGACTTGTATCTTGCATGCTTGGTCACAGTGAGAGCCGGTGCTGAGCACAGTGTAGTGGAAGAGTGGTCCCCACTGGAATGAATGAGGGCAATGAGTTTGCTCATTTGTACATAGAGTTATCAGCTGTGGCTTCTGAAGCTCTCAAATCAGTTAGTAGCTTTCATCTAAATAAATAAAATCAACATGGGCCCTTTGTGTCTTTAACACCCAAACTGCTCCCCAGCACCAAATTTCTGTACCCCACACAGAAGAACGAAATCTCCTGGCTTGTAATTTTGTGGGCCACATAGCTGATTGGAAGTGGTGCCACCAGTTCAGAACCTTTCATCTAAACCTTAATGGTGAGTTATCCTGGAAGATTAGGTAGCTTTTCTTTTAAAGCTTCATCTCAAAATATTCTTGACTGGCTGTGTTAAGCCAAAGCACCTAATTAGAGATGACTTAGAGGAATGCCTTCCTCTGTCACTCACATCTCTAACCATGGAAATCCTGAGGCTTTTACCTGCACCACAGAAACCACACTTCCAAGGACATGGTAATCCCTGTGGCTTGTAGCCTTCTGAACTCAGACAATGTACAGCTCTGAGACTCATCGCCACTGTTCCCTTAATGGAAAATTCCTATTACCCTACTCTTCCTAGCGGGGTTAAGTAGAACCTCAGAGCTGATAGGCATTTAGAGCAGTGGTTCTCAACCTATGGGTTGTGACCCCCTTGGGGTCAAATGACCCTTTCATAAGAGTGGCATATCAGATGTCCTGCATATCAGAGGTTTACATTATGAGTCATAACAGTAGTAAAATTGCAGTTATGAAGTAGCAATGAAAATAATTTTGTAGTTGGGGGTCACCACAACATAAGGAACTGTATCAAAGGGTCTCTACATTAGGAAAGTTGAAAATCACTGATGTAGAGAAAAGTGGCTAGCCAAGGAATTAATTCTTCAGAGAGTTTGGATAAGAACAATTTTTGTTTTGTTTCTCTTTTTTTCTTTTTCATTTTTTTGTTTTTGTTTTTGTTTTTGAGACATGATTTCTCTGTATAGCCCTGGGCTGTACTGGAATTCGCTCTGTAGACCAAATTCGCCCATAGTCTCCACCTGCCTCTCAAGCACTGGGATAATATTCAGTGATCAATGGTATGTAAACCTCAAATTTTAGCTTTAATTGCTTGAGTTTGAATCTCTGCCTCTACTCACTGAGGGATGGGGTCATTTAAATATAACTTGTCTTGCTAAAATACAGGTGATAACTGCAAAATGTTCTGAGATTTATGATTTCACAGACACCTGATCATCTATAGGCAAGGCACCAAAAACCATCCTCAAACCTTTGTGGCCCCATCTTTACAGTAGTAGAGATCCAGGGGCTGACCTGCTAGCCTGGGTTAGCTTGTCTCTCCCGTAATTAGGTGCGGCTATGATGCGATCATCTCCATGAGAATGTGGGGGGAAACAGATTCAAGGCTTCAAGATTGTGAGGTAGGGACACTAGAAGAGAACTTCTCTTTCTTTTCCCTCTTCCTCCTGCCTACGAATGGGAAGAACTCCACCAATCATGCCTGTGGGATGCTGAGGAACTATTACACTATCCTGACTCCGTGGTTAACAGCACACTGCAGGGACATATTACTCGACGTCTATACTGGGTGAGTCATCAGATGCTTTGGGTATGTATACAACAGCAGTATCTGAGTTATCAATTAGTTATGAGGGTTTGAGAAAGAGTTCCAAGACCTGAGATCTTAGCACGTGACTAGTCCATATCATTGCTCTGCCTCAGCTTCATGGGGGAGGTCAGAAGAGAGGTTACCCAGGCCTTTGTGCTCACAGTACATGTACAGATTCTGGTTTGTTTTGTTTTGTTTTCCTAAGAAACCTGTTTAAACTGAGCCATGTTTTGTGATGGGAAAGGAAAGAAACCAGACATTTCCTTCCTAGGCAAGGACTGGCTGAGAAAACCTGAGGGCAGAAGCCGGAACAGGTTTGCATTATCACCCTGATGCTAGCTCATTTCTGCTAGGGGAACCAAGCTATCTCAGAGCTCTGAGGCTGGGGCCTCTGAACCTCCTTTTTGACCCAGAAAACGTCCAGGCAGATTACAAAAGATGCAAGGTCAAATAGATAAGAATCTATGAGTCAAACGCAAGTCTGTATTTAAGGCCAACAATTGGCCTTTCAAGCTTCAGTGTGGCCTCTGGTCGGCTGTTGAATTAACTGTATATTTATTTCCTAGCGCAGTCTATTTGCAGGTAGGCAAAATAATGAAGGACATGAAGAAGGAACATTCTTGGTTTAAAACAGCAAGAACTACACAGTTTGATTTAGCTTTGGGATTGCATGCATGTGTGCATATGTGTACACATATAGGGGGATATATCCCCTCCTCAGACTTTCTCTGCCTGTAATCGACTTTACATGGGACTAGAATAAAATTATTTGCTTTCCTGCTATCATATCTATGAAAGTCACTTCTGGGCTAATATTTTATTAATATAGCTTCAAACATCGCTCGAAGCTTCACAGTTGGAAAGTGTTAAATGCACTTCTACAGTGTGTTAGGAAGGAAGCTCTGCTAATTGTGCCTAGGAAGCAGTGATGGAGATTCTGAATTAGCCATCTACTTCTCTCCTCCTCACGCCTTCTGTACATGTGCCCTGTAGTAAAAGGAGGGTCGGCTAAGGGCCTGACCGTCTGTAAGGAATGGTTTTCGGCTTGGCTGTTTACTTTTCTAAACTTTTAGTGGGCTCTGAAGAGCACTGTGAAAGGACTCCAGGAGCCCGTTGGTTTCTTAACCTTTTGGCTCAAATTGAGCTTCTCATTTTCTCCAGGGACATTCTGTTACCTACAACAGGGTGCACCAAGATCCCTGAAGGGTATAGAAAGAGTAATTAATATGAGGAGAAAAACTACCCCGCAATCAATAGCTATGAATAATAAAATAGCAGCAATACCCCATATGTCTACTCTCAGAGACACAAGCTGGGTCAGGGAACATTCTTTTTATAGACTCTTGTTTCTACAAAGGCTCCCTTGGCCACCAAATTCCCTCACATCAAAATCAGTCAGACAACTTCTCATAAAGGTAGATGGACATCCCTAAAGATCTAGTTATTATGCATATTGATGTGTGTGTGATATTTATGTATATGTCACAGACAAACACTACACATACACAGAGCACACATACGGATGTGTATTAGTGAAGCATTTTTTAAAGTATGAAAGGTTGGAAATAGTCTAAAAGCCTACTAACAAGAGAACTGAAGAATAAATTCGTGCAATAGATATGTATATTGCGGTAAAAATGTATGTATTTTGTTACCAAAATGTATGAATAAACAATGCTCATGGTAGGCCTGTGTGTTCAATATACCATTTATATAAAAGTCAAGAGATATAGAGCCCAGCTATTTTGTGTATGAATACAGATAGACTTTGCTCCAGCAATGTATGATCTTAAAAATCATGTCTGAGTATAACTAAAGACCAAGTTTAGGATAATGGTCATCTCTAAGTACAGCTGGAATGTAAGGAGAAGCCTGGGCTCCGGGAGAGGTACCCAGTGGCTCAAACAAATTTCTAACAGTCTGTTGACCACAAGAAGATCTGAATAAACCTGATGAAAGACAGCTAGTCACAGCTTTCAGAACATTTTCAAGATTCAGATCGTTTCCTGGACTTTGCTCATGTCTAAAGCATAGAATTTTCTTAAATGTTCTTTTGTTGTGGTGCTGGGTATCAAATCAAGGACTTCAAGCATGCCAGGCAAGCTCTGTACCATTGAGCTATGGCCAGAGCCTTTTTTGAAATGTTATTACCAGGCAGGGTTCCACTGAGTTCCTCAGTGTGGTCTTGATCTCACTCTGTTGCCCTGGCAAGCCTGGGACTCATGATCCTCCTCCCTCAGCCTCTTGAGTACCTGAGTAGCTATGCTACTAGACCTGGCTCTCAAATGGTTCCTTGATGGATAAGTACCCCTAGATGTCATTGCTTCATTAATGTATACTCCAGGGGATGCTGGCCCTTGCTTTTCCCGAAAGTATAGCTGTGACTAAGCCAGCATAAGGCTGAGATAAAGTCCCCACTACCCTGGTGATGCAGCTGAGTAGAGCAGGCAACAACGTTCCATACCAAGCACTTACTACAGGCTGCATTGGAAACTCACGGTACTCTTTGAAGTTTTTCCAAGGAGAAAATAGTATTTTAAGCCCCATTTTACAGATGAGGGAATTGAGTTGTCGAGAGTGGTCAGGCCAAGGTCCCTGGGCAAGCTGAAGATGCCAAGAATGCAACCAGTTTCCCTTGCACTCCCTTCCGTCCAGCTTTCTGAGGACTGGTACCCACAGCCTTTACCGAGAGTGACTTGCAGAATTTTTAAGTTGAAAAGGTCACTGATGTTCCCACTACAGAATGTGTGGAATCACTCCACAGCAACTTTCTGGCCCCGGATGTGGCTCTCCAGAGACGCATCCTCACCCGCCCAGCCTAGCTCAGCTGCACTGCATGCTCAGAACAACACCCTGGTGACCTTGAAAGCTGTCCCGCCAGTGAGACCTTGACTCTGGAGTCAGGTCAGCTGAGGCCTCTCATCAAGACAGCCCAGGAAGTGGGGACATTCATTCACAGTCTAGATCTATTCAGCAGCAGGCCTGAAACAGAGATGTTGCAAATCCCATCAAAATCTCCTCCATTATGTGACATACTTTGTTAGAACAGTCTAAGGGGTTCGGCTCTGTTGGACCAAATCAAGTTGGCCTGTGTGGAGTATCACATTTTAGATTCAAATCCCTGTTAAACCCTCTGCTTAGGCTTGTGGTTAACAATATTTTTATATCTGTCTTCAGAGATGACAGGCAGCCCAGCTCTCCAGCAGGCCCAGAGGCCTCTGTGCTGCTGTTTGTAGAGTCAGACTCCGTACATGAAAGACAGAAATCCCACCACCCCAGTGTCTTCTGATTAGCCCAGAGAAAAGCTGAATGACAAACATCTTTCCAATCTGCCTGGCCCATGCAGGGAAATGGGGCAATCTGGTCTGAAAAGGGATTTAGACTTTTGTTGTGTGAGAGGGAGGGGGGATGGAGAAAAAGAGCAGATTTAAATTCACCCACAATGCATTCCCACTTGGTGATCTCTTGGATAAGAAACAGCCTGGCTGGGGTTCAGACCCCTGCCACGCTGGCGCATCTTCCCTCTCCTGCCTCACCAATGGGCAGTCTTGGCCCTCAGGCGAAGTCAAATACTGCAGCGATGACTGCGCTGGATTGTTCAGCAGCTTGCTCTTTTGGCTTGAATCTTAGGATGTGTTTATTGATGAATTAAACCAGCCTACAACAGATTTTCCAATAGACTCCTAAGCTAAGATAAACATCAGTTATAGGTTACAGGCTGCCTGCTTAGCTGCTCAGATGCCTACTCTAATCATACTACTGAATATTAGGGTCAAAATAGTAAGAGATATTTCATAAAATGATCACGAGGCTCACATAGCAAAAACTGAGTAAAATCTGTGATGAGTTAGTTGGACAGAGACATTTCACGAGAACTATATTTTTGTGTCTCCCCTCCCAGTAGAGAGAAGAGCCCCACAGATATTGAAATTGCACATAGTTGCTATTGTGATTCTTTTAACTATAGAGGTCAATAAAGTATTTGCTACATTTTGTCACACAATTATATGTGCGGGGTGGGAGGGTTTGGGGACTAAATGTGTATTTTTTTAATAATCCAAAAACCACGTGGATGGATAACATTTATTCTGGCTCCAAGCAAGCCCTCTTTTTTCTTCCTCACTGCATACATTTCAGTGTGGCCACTATTGTGCTGGTACAATAAAGTAGCAGGACTCAGGAGAGTTCCTTTCCTAAAGGTGGGTTGGAGGCCAGTGTACCCCATAAAATGGCCGTCAGCCTCTCCCCGGGGGCACCTGGGTCTGTCTGTCCAGGGGTGTCTTGCTCTGTGGGCATCAATGCAGGGCTCCTTCAAAGGCAATTATCTGGACAAGTCTTCAGCGACCTCTTGTTGCTGCTGTACTTGGGGAAACAGCATTCAGATGCAGATCGGCCTGAATCCCATCAACCCATTCAACCATACGTGCGTGAGTGTGTGTGTGCACACGCATTTGTGACTACACATCACCCTTGTATTTGCACTTATTTAAGTGCTCCCTCGAGCATTTAAAACCCCCACCGTAAGAAGTCCAAATAAGGAGAAGCGCTGATTTTTTTTCCCTCAGGCAACTTTGTCAATTGCTTTTGTGCTCTTATAAATATTTCATAGCAAATATTTAACATGATTCTTTCCCCAGTCGGATCCGCTTTGAAATGCTTCTCAAAGTGAATTCTCCACCAACAATAGCTTGATGCAGTTTTTTTTTTCTTTCTTCTCTTAAGCACAGGGTCTGCTGCCATAGCAGCACGAATAGGCTTTTTTTTTTTTTAATGGAAAAGAAAAGATACTTTGCATTAATTCAGTAGTCCAGGAAGGTGGGGGCGGGGAAAGGCGCAGCACATGCGCACCTCAGATCAATGCGGAGCCCCTGCTTACCTTGCCCTCCCCTCCCCCAGCGCGCCTGCGATTATCACCCAGCCGACATTAGAACTGTAATGGGAAGTGACACGTTTATGTAAATGATCCACAAGCGGATTTTGCTCTTGTAAAACAGAGCAGTTACTTTGGGCTTTCTAATTATTTCATGCCTTGTGGTTCTCTGGTGGGGCAGAGACGACTCTACTTGAAAAGTGTTCTGTGATTGACAGACTTCTGTCCCCCTGGAGCTCATTAGGGCTCAGGCTTTCAAAGATGGGAAATAACCCTAGCAGGCACCAAAAAAGAAAAAAAAAGTAGAAAGAAAATAAGAAAGGGGGAGGGGGTAAAGAATTCACTCTAGCATCAACGACACTGTAGTAGATTGGTTTGTTCAGATTTATGTTTTGTTGGAGAATTGATGTTGCCAGGAAAGGGCACTATTGCCGTCTTGATCCAACCAGGCTCTCTACTTAGGTGCCTCTGATTTCTAAAACCCACGTTTAGAGCACCAGGTATGGTGTAAAACAGAAAGAATTTTCCACCATGAAATCGTACCAGATCTAGTCCCCATTGTCACCCTGAAGACACAGCATGACCTATTCCTTCGTCCAATCATTAGAGAATCAATGAAAGGAGCTAATAAGTGGAATGATTGATTAGGAGGGTCTGATCACCTCGGCTGAAATACACCCTGGTGAGAAGAAGTCTGGGATGGGGGTGAGACGGAAGACTTCAACATTCACTGATGGTCCACTTCCTGTGGATGGATTAGAACATGCAGACAGCCGCTATCCGTGTGCCTCCAACTAGACTAGGGCAGAGGCAGAGAGAGTAGGGACTGGAAAAAGCAGGAGCTATTGTTGGGGTCTTAGAATGCTCTCCAAAAGTGCATAGACTGAAGACTTGGCCTCCAGGGTGATGCTGTTTGAATTACTGTGGGCCTTTAGGAGAAGAGGCCTCATGGAGGTCCTTAGGACACATGGAACATTGTGCTGAGAGTCAGTATGGGACCCTGGCCCCTACCTCTTCCTCTTTGTTTCCTAAACGTGAGGTGAGCATTTTCCTCTGAGGAATGCACTCACCATGCTTCACCACAGGCCCAAAGCAGTGGGTCCAAACCAATTATGTAATGAAACGTCAAAAAACTCATGGCAATCCTCCTGCCTCAGCCTCCTGACTAAGATACTTAATATATGTTTTAAGGCAGGACATAGTGGTGCATGCCCTTAATCCTGGCACTTGGGAGGCAGAGGCAGGCAGATCTCTGAGTTCAAGGCCAGCCTGATCTACAGAGTGAGTTCCAGGATTTCCAGAGATACATAGTGAGACCTTGTCTCAAAAAAAACGAACAAACAAACAATGTATTACAATTTGTATGTGTGTAAGTGTGTGGGCATACACACCATGACATGCACGTGGAGGTCAAAGGACAATTTACAGGAGCCAATGCTGTTCCCTCCTTCTCCCTTGTGGGTCCTAACTCAGTCAGACTTGGTGGCAAGCATCTTTATCTGACAAGCCATCCCATTGGCTGTAAGACACTTTTTACTTTATTTTGCATTTTTTTTAACTACCACATACATTTGTGTTATGCCTCCTGCCATGACCAGCACAGCTTGGGTCCTCTAACCCTGGCTAGGGGCAGCGAGGGAATGAAGACAAGACAGACAGATGGTTCAGTAATGCTGAGAGCAGGAGGTTCTCTAACCACTACCCACAATCCACATGGAACCTCAGCACAGGTGAGGGGTTAGGTCGACTTGGTAGGCGGTCTCTGTAGGCAACCGTCTCAGGCTGTAAGCATCCAGGAGGAAGAAGCAGTTACCAATGTGTGCACACGCTGATCAATCATTTCTAACACTCAGACCCTGGAGAAAAGCTTTTCCATTTTTCTTGAGCCTGGGCTAGATGAGTAACGGCTTTTCCAGTTGTGCCATGGGTCCTAGGTCCTGGGCATCATGGACTAGGTCATGCCCACACAATCGTTAGGTCTCAGACTCAGGACAAATGGCGAACTGAGGTGCCTATTTAACGTATCAAAGTGGACCTGGCCCCCAGGTTCTCCCAGCATCCCTCAGTCCCTACTTGTTACAGGGTATGGATGGTATACCCTACCTTCTACCCCAAACTTCTCCAGCCCAGGGTTCAGGCTGCCCTTCTCTAAATAATCCAGCCATCTTGGCTATGCCAGTCTCCTGGCCCAGGCTGCCCCTCTTAGTTGGCAGTTCCTCTCCCCTCTCCCCTCCCCCCTTCCCTCACATGACCCAGCTCAGTCTGATCACATTCACTCTGGACTCTCCCAGATGTCCCTGCCTCTTACTGTGCTCTCCCTTTTAACTACAGTAAACTTTCTCCCCCACCACACCTAGGAGCAGTCATGTCCTTCCTTTTTTTGTTTCTTTTTTTCATTCAACATTCACCCAGGACTTTCCTCTGCTCCCTACAATGTCCCTATGTGTCACTGTCAGTGATTGATTCTAAAATAAGCATAGATAACACAAGAAAAACCTTACAGCCTATTTAATTTATTAATACAGATATAAAAATCTTATATAGTACATGGTTGTGGTAGTTTGAATGTAATTGGCCCCCATAATCTCACACAGCGTGGCACTATTAGGAGGTGTGGCTTGGTTGGAGTGGGTATGGCCTTGTTGGAGGAAATGTGCCACTCTGGGGGCAGGCTTTCAGGTTTCCTATGTTCAGGATACTGCCCAGTGTCTCAGTCAACTTCCTGATGCCTGCAAGATGTAGGACTCTCAGCTACTCCTCCAGCACCACATCTGCCTGCACACCACCATGCTCCTCACCTTGATGATAATGGACTGAATCTCTGAAACTGTAGGAGAGCCACCTCAATTAAATGTTTTCTTTATAAGAGTTACCATGGTCATGGTGTCTCTTCACAACAGTAAAAACCCTAAGACAACTGTCTTTGTAAGTTATTGAAAAATTTAAAAACAAGCCCAAGTGTGGTTCCTCTAAGCAATGTTACAATAGTTTAGTAATCTGAATGACCATTCTAGGAGAGGAAAACAAAAGAAGGCAAAAATCTATCAATGCAGAACAGTTTCATGAAGTTTATATTGATTTATGGTAAAACGATAATCATGATAAGCCATAAATGAAAGCAAATTCTTTAATTGGATATAGATTTTGTAGCAAAACACTAAGGTCAATGTGATAGCTGAGGGGTAAACTTTAGAGTTAGTCTTTAAGACCTGGAACAAAACAAAGTTCCTTTCATCCTTGCTAGTGTTTAACCTGTATTTGGACATCCTTGCTAATAATTAGAAAGAGAAAACAGAAAGGAAAAGATGGGGAGATGTGATTATTTTAAATGTCCACATCGTCTTTGAAAGTCCCTCCAAAATGTGACCGTGGAGCTTTGGAGTACAGCTCAGTCAGTAAGGTGCTTGCCGTGTAAAAGTTAGGACTGTGGTGGTTTGAATGAAAATGGCCCCCAAAGTGAGTGGCACTGTAAGGAGGTGTGACTTTGTTGCAATGGGTGTGGCCTTGTCGGAGGAAGTATGTCACTATGGGGGCAGGCTTTGAGGTCTCATGTATGCTCAAATCACACCCAGTGTCTCACTTCACTTCCTGTTGCCTGCAAGACGTAGAATGCTCAACTACCTCTCCAGCACCATGTCTGCCTGCACACCGCTGTTGTATGATATTTTGTTTGTGTTCTGATAAGTTTGCCTGGCGATCAGAGGATGGAGCTAGCCACTAGTTAACCATAGAGGCCAGGCAGTGGTGGCACACACCTTTAATCTCAGCACTTGGGAGGAGGAAGCAGGAAGATCAGAGTTCAAAGCCACCCTGGGCTACACAAGATTGAATCAGTCTAAAAGAAAAACAGAGTCAGTTGGTGTTGCTTGAGAGTTTTACGGGCCACCATGTGGTTTGCTGAGAATTGAACTCAGGACCTCTGGAAGAGCAGCCAGTGCTCTTAACCTCTGAGCCATCTCTCCAGCCCCCTATATATCTATATCAAGTTGGTGGTGGTGCATGCCTTCAATCCCAGCACTAGAGAGGTGGAGACAGAAAAAAAGGTGAGTGGAGACAGTGTTATCCTTCCCAACATCCTAGCTGCTTCCAGAATGCCCTGGCTGTGCATGTGCTTAGTCACTCCAGGGCCTTATGTCCTATGTAATCTGTGTGCAGCATGGCCACATAATCTGCTCCAAATGTGGCCACATAATCTATGCACATGCATGGCATGGCTATGCAAGCCCCTATACGCATGCTCAAGGTGATCTTTAAAAGCAGATTCCACCCATTCCCTTTCACACATTTCCTCTCCAGCAGGCCTACTTGCTCATCCATCTTTCCTATCCTCCCTCAATAAAACTCTTAAAATGGGTTTTGTTGTATCTTGTGGTCCTTTCTTATGCCAGGTAAATAACAGGATCTCAGAGGCCTCCCCAATTCTGTCTTAGGATTCATAGAGACAGGATCTCCCCCATTGGGTCTGAGGATTTATAGAGACTAATTAGGATTGTGATTCATCTGGTGTCCAACTTTTGGGGCATACATTCACAAAAAGCTGCTTGCCCATGGCTTTGCAGTGACTGGCACAGGCCCAAGCTGAATATGGGGGAACCTGCTGGAGTCACCGCCTCGCCAGCTAGGTTTTTCTTTCTTTTTTTCCTTGAGCCCTCTGAGTGAGTTTGGGATTTTTCTATTGCAGCCTCGCTGCAGCAAAATCCACAGGCTTCAAATGCTGCTGTTTTCACATGTTCCCCTGTGCAGACAGTTAACCCTTTGGCTTC
>CABHPH010160239.1:23800-50125 GCA_902168325.1 Peromyscus nudipes | reverse complement strand
GAGAGAGAGAGAGAGAGAGAGAGAGAGAGAGAGAGAGAGAGAGAAAGAGAGGAGAGAGAGAGAGAGAGAGAGAGAGAGAGAGAGAGAGAGAGAATCTCCCACTAAATATGTATATAAAATATCAATTCGCTTTTTAGAACAATTTTAAGTTTATAGCGATATTGAGAGAAAGGTGCAGAGGTATCCCATATGTTATCTGTGCTTCCATATGCGGCATCTCCTTTACTCTCCTCATCTCCTCCCATGGCAGAGTGGTGCATTTGTTACAACTGAGGAACCTGTGCTGACGTGTCATTGTCACCCGTAGTGTACATTAGGGTTCACTTTGGTGTTGTGTATTTGCTGGATGTGGGAAAGAGTGTAAACACATAGACCCACCATTACATTATCATGCACAGTATTTTCAGTGACCTGAAATCCATTGTTCCTGCCTGTTCATCTCTCTTCCAACAACTTCTGGGGAAACACTGATCTCTGTAATATCTCTTTGGTGTTTTCTTTGTTGGTCAGTTCATTGGTTGGTTGTTATTTCTTGAGATAGGATGTTCTGTAACTTACTATATAGCAGAGGAGAATATTGAATTTTTGATTTTTGTCTCCAATACCCAAGTGCTGAGAATATAAGCATGAACCATGATGCCCAGACTTCAACAATTTTTACTTTTCCAGAGTGCCACATAGTTGCAATTAAAGTGTATAGCCTTCTCAGGCTGGATTCTTTGATTCAGTAGCATAGAAATTTAAATTTTCTCTGTATCGTCTCAAGGCTTTAAAATCAGTTTTTAGTGATAAAAATATTTCATTACCTAGTTGTATAGTAGTTTATTTAACTGTTTGACTACTGGAAGGCATCTGGTTATCTTCCAAGTTTTGGCAATTATGATTAAGACTATTATAAACATCCATTTACAGGTTTGTATAGATAAAATTTTCAATTCCTCTGAGTTAACACAAGGTATATAATTAGTCGATCATATAGAAAGAGTATGTTTAGTTTTGTAAGCAACTGTCAAAGTGTTTGAAAATGCCATAATGAAACCCAATACTTTGCATATAAATTAAAAATTGTAAAAGTGAAATAAGATATTGTTTTGAAACCAAATGAAAAGAAGCCAAGTACTCCATCTTGTGTTTTTTTCCTAGGCATCTTCCAAGGTGGCTATAGCCTGTCTTCTAATCAGCGAAGACTGCAAGCCCATTTTTCTGCATCCACCAGTGTTTAATGTTGTCTCTTTTCTAGATTTTTTTTTTCTGCCTAATAGTTATGCAGTGGCACCATATCTTCACTGGTACTTTTGTAATGGCATGTCAGGAGGACACTCTTTGCCAGCCACATTCCATCATAAGTGAGGCATCTGTTAAAGTCTTTAGCCCACTTTTGAGTTGGCTTGCTTGTTTCTCTGTTGTTGAGTTGTAGGGTTTTTTTTTTTGCATGTTTTAGAAAAAAGTTCATCAGATAAGTCTTTTACAAATATTGTTCATAATGTGTGGCTTCATTTTATATTATTTTGACAGCATCAATTACAGACCCTGAATGTAAATTTAATAAAGTTCAACTTAATATTCCTTCTTACATATATCATACTTTTGGCATTGACTACATCTAAAAGGTTATTTTACATTATCTATGTTTCCTCCAATATTACATTTTAGGTGTCTTATACTTTTGAATTTTGGATTTGATTATGTGATTCATCTTGAATTACCTTAAGGGTATGTTCGTGTCTATAAATATTTAATAAATCTATAGATGTTCAGTTGGAAAAGCACCATTCACCTGTCTTTCACCTATTGTTCTCTCCTTACTCTTTTGTCAAGGATCAGTTGCCTGATTCTTGTGAACCTTTTCATAGGTCTCTAGTATGTCCCATTGATCTATTCAATTATTTTTTCACATATACCATACTGTTTTGATTACTATAATTTCATAGTAAGCACTGATGCCATGTACAGAAGTCACCTGCAATACACATTTCAAAGTCTTTATATGAATGAAGGAATGATCTATGATGACAAACTTTGCCCCCTGCTTCTTAGTCTCCTGTTGTGGCTTAATTGCTTCCATCCAGGATAGACAGAATAATAGAATAGAATCAAGTTGCAGCCATGAAGCAGAGAGGGGGCAACTCAACCTCAGGAATAGATTTGACATCATTGAGAAAATGATCTATTAAGTTTCTAGAGCTAACCATTCATACAAGGGAAAGATTGGTAGTGAAAAAAATGTAGATGGGCCAGCACTGGCTTTTGATAAGACTTACCATGTATCAACCATTCACAGTGACACATCCTAAGAATGGGTTTCAAAATGCATGCAATAGAGAGTCTACACAAATAGAGGGAGAATATGAAGGATAAAAGTACTGACAACATGCCATGCTTTAAAAGTTATTCATTATTAGCATTGTGAAATACCTGAAAAACATTTGTGATTTCTGTATGGCTTGTTTTAGTTTTTAACAAAAATTCTGCGTTGGTGTTAAACAGATTTTCAACCCTCAACAAACCAGATGGCTAATCCAAAATTATTACATGAAATATGAATAGCAAACTAAGAACTGTACTCTGCTAAAAGATAATGAGAATTTTTTAGCATTTACATTTTTACCAAATAACTTATATTTCTATTTCATTGGTATCTACTTTGGAATTATAATGAACAGTCTCAGTGATAATTACCAAATATCTATATTTAGGGAAAAGTAGCACATGTGTATCATAAATAATAGCACAAATTCATATTTCTGAATTGCCTGTTTTGCTAGATATAGACATTTGGTAATTATCACCAAGGTTGGCATGTAAAAAGGTGTTTATACAATTTCAAAAATGCATATTGCCTGTCCAATAGACCATGCAATCATTATGTTTTGCAATTGAAACCCATATCCAGGTATGTTAGAATAAGGTGAGGTCTCGGCTCATTAGGTGAAAAAGTAAGGTGTGTACTTCAGCTTGGTGAACACGATTGCTTTGTGAACCTCTGAGACAGCTTTGTCTATGACTGATAAATCACTTACTAATCCAAAGCTAAAATGTTTACTGCTCACATATTATTTTTGTACCTTGGCACAAAGAAGTTCATTAATTCTGCATCACTTAGTCTCCTGTAGCTTTTAGTTCTGACTTATTGCCTGATTGGCAGAGAAACTTCCAGCAGAGAAGGTTTAGCATAACCTGGCCCAGAAAGGGCTTGCTTTTGGCTCCTCACCCCGTATAACGGATGTCTGTCTCTGTCTGTCTTTGTCTCTCTATTTCTGTCTCTCTCTGTGTCTCTGTCTCTCTGTCTGTCTGTCTATCTCTCTCTCTTCCTCCTTTCCTCCTTCCCTCCCTCCCTCTTGTTTAGGTAGTATGCAGAGCATACGTACAGAAAACACATACAGGAAGCCATTGGAAGATATGCTCGAGTCTATATATTTAGTGTTGCCGGATCTTGGCAGTTATTATGTTAAACACAGAAAGACACATGAAACACACTCGACGTTACCAGGTGATACCAACAACAGTGATGGCAGCTGTGACTTGGACAATGGAGAAGACCAACTGGCTGACAGTGAGGAAAGAAAGTCAAGTTACTCAACGACAGCTACCTTGCTTGTTGCCAAAGCAGGAAGGTGGTGCATCTCAGCGGGTTGCTAATGAGAAGCAAAGGAGAAAGAGAAAGGCAGTGCCAAGAGGTGTAAGATAAAAGAAGGGAGATAATTAAGAGGTAGAATTTAAACTTCAAATGTAATCCAAATTTTTAGCAGTAAGAATAAGGATCCGGGCCAATTTGAATTAACTATTAACATGAATTTGACAACTGTGCATGAGATGCCTAGAAGAAAACTGTATCATAGTGGAGTAAAAGGAACAGAAAATAAGACCAATGGGAGTCAAACCTTAGTTAACATAACAATTAAAGGAACTGTCATAACAACTTCCAGGATAAGTTAGTATGACATATTTGTGAGTTCTTGGCAGGGTTCTAAGAATCACTTTTTTGCTGTGTTAAATATCTTTACATATTAATCCATCCTATATGATGAAATGCAATATAATATGTCACATAATTAACTATAGTATGTATTGAAGAGCCATTCTCTTCCTCTCATACAATGATTCAGGTTATCCTTGATGTTATCCATAACATCATGGTGTTTTGCTACTGTAGTAGTCTTCAATGAATGCAGAATATTCTTACATGAAACTCTTCTTACATGCAAAGAATGCATATTCTTACATGAAACTCTACAGTCTCCTCTTTCTCCAGATGTTCACTTGTAATGAATTTTTTATGATGTGCTATGTCAAAATTTTTGGTTAGTATTCAATCAAATATCAACCAAGGTGTCACACAAAGGGAATTTACAAAAGTAATAATAAATCCATAAACAGCTGACTTCTGGCCCAAAGATCATCCTGGACATCCTTATCTATGGTTAGAAAAACTTCAAGAGCAGAGCATAGGCTTTCATGAGAAAGAAAGCTATGTTCCCTTCACCTCTACTGGCTCTCTTTACTTTGTGTTCTGAAAAGTGATTGGCTGTTTATAAGTCACTATTTATTAGTGTTTCTTTTCTTTCTTTTTTTTTTTTGTTTGTTTGTTTTTGTTTTTTCGAGACAGGATTTCTCTGTGTTGTTTTGGTGCCTGTCCTGGAACTCACTCTGTAGACCCAGCTGGCCTCAAACTCACAGAGATCCGCCTGGCTCTACATCCCAAGTACTGGGATTAAAGGCGTGCGCCACCACCGCCCGGCTAGTGTTTCTTTTTAAGTACTTTATGTACTCTAAAAATTATCCCCTCTAGGTGTGTAATTGTCAAGGATTTTCCTCCGTCCTATAGACCATTTCTTCACTCTGTTGTTTCCTTTGTTGTGAAGAAACTTTTTAATTTCATGTAATCTCATTTGTCAGTTATTGAAATCTTTTTCTAAGCTACTGGAGTCCTACTTTAGAAGGTTCTTGATATACATGTATATTTAAGTGTCTTCACTGTTTTCTTACAGCTGTTTACAGAGCTTCAGGTCCTATATTAATGTTTTTAATTCATTGAAAGTTGATTTTTTATAGACTGAGAAAATATTGGATACAAAAACAAACAGACAAAATCTGAAGAGGCTGTTGCAGTCTGGGCAAGCCCCTTCTACAAGGCTGGTGGGTATACAAATGAGTACAGCCTCCATATCACCTAGCTACTCCACTCCTAGGAATATACCCAAAGGAGCCTTAGTTGGCAACCACAGACACCTGCTCACCCGTGGTTATTGAGCACTACTCAAAACAGGCAACTTATAGAATGAGTCTAGGTGTTCATCAACAAATGAAGAGAAAAAGAAAATGTGGCATATACATGCAATGGAGTTTTAGTCAATCATAAAGAAAAACAGAATTTCCAGGGAAATGAGTGAAACTAGGGGTCATTACATGAAACAAACTAAGGTAGACCCAGAAAAAGACTTTTCACTTGTTTGTCCTCATATGTGGGACACACGTGGAAACAGAAGATGAAGGAGACTGGAGGAGTGAATGTCACAGTACCAGATTACCTGAAAAAATGTCACTAATAGAACCCATTGCTCTTTATTAATCAAAGTTGAATAACTGGAGAAAAGAAGTCCTCCTGCGGGCAGAAGCTTTGGGCTGTGACAGCCCGTTTAGGCTCCCCAAGACCTCTTTGTACTTGTGGCATCCTCTGTGGAGTTCACCTTGTTCGCTTTAATAAATCTGTTGCTACTTGTTCTGCTTCTCTGGCTTAAAACCGGCTGATACACTCAACTAAACAGACACACACATACACACACACACACACACACACACACACACACACACACACACACACACGCTTTAGTAGGTTAAACTTCATGATACAGGAACTCACAAGTGAGAGTATAGTATGTCATTCACTGAGTCAGCTACAGTACAGGTACAAGCGTCTCCTGTCTCTCCTTTCTTAGTGACAGTATTGAAGCCACAAGTCATGCTAATCAATGCACCAGGCAGAAGCAGCCTGCGCTCCAGTGACAGGCTACAAGGCAGTGCTGCTTGGCATGCATAGGACTCCAGAAGAATGAGAAACCCGCCCCTTTTTGATTAGCCTCAGGTTTGACAACATCACATTAAGACTTATTAACCATCTAAGGGTAGTCTGTTGTCCCATCGAATAGGCATTTGTAACTTTTTCACAGAAATGTCTTTCAAATGACTGTATACACAGAAGGGCAGTACTTGGAAACCCACTGGGCATGGCCTTTTTTAAAAGTTACAACAAAGTAGCATTAGAACAGGATGACTGGCATTTTCCTGTAACCTGGAGCAGGGAGAAATCAATAGTGTAATTCACATACTGATTTTAAGTATTATCAAGATTGCATTACTTTAACAAATACATTTTATACTTGTTTGACCTTAGTTTTACCACAGATCACAGTTATAATCCACAGTTCCTCATGATCAAAGATGAAAATCACCACCACACTACAGGAAGAAGGAAGAGACATCCACCTAATGGTGTCCCATAAAAACAAAACAAAACAAAAGAATCCCTAACATTAATTTAGGAATCAATGGGGGGGGGAATCCCCTTTTCAGCTTTCTTTGGTCCTGTTCATATAGTTGGGTTCCGGGTGCACACTTTTACAAGGACAGACACTTAGACCATTCTAGAGGGCTGGAATGCTACCAAGTTGTAATAGATGGATTTCTGTTTGTACTCTTTACTACGCTTTGTTGATTAATACAAGCACATTTCTACAGCATGTTTCTCAATGTAGGAGAACAGCGTCAATGTGGGGGAGCGGTGTGCCTGTAGTCCCAGGTGTTTGAGAGGTTGAGAGGGAGAATTACTTTAGGTCAAGATTTCGACAGCAATAAAGTTGTAACCTTTAGAAAGACGAAAGGGAGGGAGGAAGGTAGGGGGAGAGAGAAAGGGAGATGAGGAGAGAGAGGAATTAAAAGCAAGTGAGAGATAAAGGGGCTTAGCTCTCCTATTAAAAAATCACCATCATGTGTGTAGATACACATACATACATACATACATACATACATACATACAGTAGACAGGAGCAAAATATTAAAATTTTCACATTTGTGAAATAATGTGATTTAAATTCTTTTCTTAGCCTTTTCCTATTTTTCTAAAATGAAGATGCATTACTTTCAGTCAGTAAAGATCTTTATACTAGAACCAGCAAATCAATTAATTTTATATGAAGTATTTGATACAGATAGATAAGGAAATTAGTACTATCAGAAGAGGACCTTGAATGTATTTAGTACTTCTCAGACAACTTTCCATCTACACGTTTCCATCTTTGGATAATTAATATACACCTTTTTTACTGAATTGCCAACAGTACTTTTTAATGAACATCTAATCCTTCCCTAGCAACTCATGATTATCTTACTCAGTGAATGTAACTCTAAATGCACACTTCTCATCTTAACAAATATCTACTCAAGTTCCTTAATGAAGTGCATTTTTAAACAAATGGATCAGACCAAGTTATAATTAATATAATCAAATGTTCTTTATATTAAAATATGCTGCTAAATTCTTGTGCTTAGATACTTTATTTCTATTCAGTGGAGCATGATGTCAAGCTACAAAGTTTATAACTGTAGTTCGCACAACCTCTTCTAGGCTGATACAGTCTACTCCATGATTTCTTGACCTGCAAGGACCATGTGTTGAGTTTAAATTATCAACATTATTTTGCAGCTTTATTAGTCAGTGTTTAATTTTGCAGCATCCCCAGTTTATTCTGTGTGTTCTGTATTGCAGAATTCTACCTTACAAAGTGAAGTACGCCACTCTGTCTGTGACAGTTGCCAAAAGCAGAGCTCTGCTCTTCTGTTTCACTGTCTCCATCAAATGTGAAGCCGATAGCGATCTAGCCTCGGGGCACAGAGTACATATGTACACGCACACATACAAATACACAATGTACACACATGAAAAACCACTTCAACACAACAGGCAGAGGGAATGAAGAGGATGGCAGGAGAGACTTAAATGTTCAGTCTTAGAAGCCCAACCGCAGGGGACTGAGAGCCTTGACACTTCTGATATTTTAAAGTCCCTACAAGCTGAAAGGGGGGGAAATGACAATTCTTGTCTGAACTGCTTTCATCTGCTTTCTAACTTTGGTGACACTTTTCTGGTTCTTTTTTTCCTTATCCTTGATTATATACCAACCTCCTAATACTCATGTTACCCTGCCTGTTTGAAGATGTCAGTGTCAGGACCAAATATAGCCCTGGTTTAATTTGTTTTACCAAAAGAGCTCTGGAAGGATTTTGAGGTGTTTTGTCAACTAACTTTTGGATTTGTGTATTTCAGAGAAAGTCTTTAATATTTTTCAGAAGATTGGTAAATAAGATAAATTATACTGTTTTTTTTTTAATGAACTGAAAAAACCAAGGGTGTCCTAAGGCTGTAGTATGAAAGCTGGGTAAGGACAAGAGCTGTCTCTTTCTACCGTATCATTGTGGTTTTGCTGTAGAAGTCCTGGGGGGAAAAAAACTGTCTGCGTCTTAATAAATATAACATGCCATCCCTACTGTAAACATGTATACAGGCCTACCGCCAAAGAACTACAGAATTAGTGACTTCTGAATGCCTACCAATTCACTTAGACACCCAAGTGGACTGAAATACCCATAGAACCATGAGTGGCTTTTGAAATAGTACAGCCACATATATTCCCATCCTTACATACAATGTGTGTACAGAAACACAGCAAAAACAGCCACATGGCATTTTCAATGAGTACTTTCCCAAAATACCAATTGACTATTTGCTGCTCTAAGAACTGTTTAGTGAGAACGAGAGATAAATATTAAAGTATAAATAAACATACAAAACAGAGAATGCAACTTCTTAGTTTGGGGGCAGACAGAGCTTATGTTCACCCAGTGTGGTTGAAACAAATGTAGTCAACATTTATTTAACTTCTAAAAAAGAAAAAAACTTCCAGCTATCCAGGGAGCACAGGGACTTCTTCACTTTAATTTTTTGGTCTCATGAAGCTGAAAGTTAACTTGGGCTTTATTGATGACCCATAGATGAGAATGAAAAGTTTCATGTGATGGAGAAATTAAATAATAATGACCAGAACCAGTCTATAAATCGACAGTTATTGGCTTAATGGGCAGAATGTCATTTCTTCCCAGGGATTTACTGATAGAGGAGGAACTACTTCAGATGACAAGTTAGCACAGATAAACATACCAAGAGATGCTCCTGTGCATTTAAAGTATATTCAAAATGCACTAAGGAGAAAACATGGTTCATTATCATTAATTAGCTAGCATGCCACAAAACCCAGAGACAGCGTTTAAGATTTCAATATCACATCACGGCTGAGTGTTTCCTTTCTCCATAGGAGTCATGAACGATCCTCATCTCTTGCTGGAGAGTTTTCTCTCTGGATCCCGCCAAGCCCCGGCAGTCCGACAGCCCACTTATAAAATAAACACACAGACGCTTATATTATTTAAACTGTTTGGCCTAATGGCTCAGGCTTCTAGCTATCTAGCTCTTACATCTTAAATTAATCCATTTCTATAAATCTATACCTTGCCACGTGGCTCGTGGCTTACCGGCATCTTCACATGCTGCTTGTCATGGCGGCGGCTGGCAGTGTCTCCCTCTGCCTTCCTGTTCTCTCAATTCTCCTCTCTGTTAGTCCCACCTATACTTCCTGCCTGGCCACTGGCCAATCAGTGTTTTATTTATTGACCAATCAGAGCAACACCTGTGACATACAGACCATCCCACCGCACTCATCTTCCTGCTATTGCTCCAAGTTAAAGACCAAAAAGCAATTATTTTCACGCAACAGCATGTTACCCTTTCAAACTGTCGGCTGGAAACCTCGCTCTGCTACCTGCCTTCACTTGTTCTTCCACGTGAGTGATATTTTAAAAATGCTGACTCCCTGATGCTTCTCTTTGGGGGTAGCACACGAAGGGGACACCCGTGGGATGAGCAGTGAAAACAGTTCGGCCCTCACCCTGGAGAACGTGCCGCTTCGCTCGTTTTGTTGTTCCTCAAACCAACAGACTTCTGGTTCCGCCAGATCCAGTGGCTTTAATATGATACACATCCCCACACATAGCACAGAACGGGAAGTAAGTGGTAAATGTGTGTGTTTAATTATATTAAATCTACGTTATAACAAGACCAAAAGTAATAAAAATTGTAATAAACATGAAAACAAGTGATTTTTTTCTTTAGTTGGCAGTTCTTTAGCTAACCTGGTGGAAGAACTTACATTCTGAAGAGGTCTCTTCCACTTAGCATATCCACCTACTAACTGCTTTTCTTGTGGTATACAAGCAATGCATCATTTCCTGTACCACAATTATTGCCGATTAGCTGTCAAAATCATAAAGTTGCACCTTCATTTCTGGAAGCTTCCTTTTAAATATTAGTCTTTTATAATCCTATTTGAATTAAACATCAGAATAGTGCTACGTTCTATATTTTTTTAGAAATACAGCAAACTGTGTTTGTCTGTGTTGCTCAGGCTGGCCTGGGATTCTTGAGCTCAAGAAATTCTCCTGCCTCAGCCTCCTGAGTAGTTAGAGCTTTTGACTCGTGCCAAGCTTGGCAGGCTTCTGATTTTTGAGAATATTGTAGCATAGAATTAGATTACACACATATGTAAAAATCATTTATAGATGTGTATATACGTTCTCTGAAGTATACTGTACAACTTGGAAGAATGTCTGGTTGAATTTGAATCCTAATTCTTCAAAATATTTGGCAACCCACATAATTTTCTGTGCTTTAAAAACAGGGGATCAGAAGTTTTCCTATGCAATCAGGTTGTGTGAGGGTTTTTTGTTTTTGCTTTTGTTTTTTTTAATGTGTTTTTTAAAGTATTAAAAAAAGCAGACCTGTACCTGGCATGTCTTGAATCAGTAAGTGTTGCTGTTTTACCATTATCAATTCCATCATTATCATTGACCCCTTCATTACCAAAACCACAAAAATCTTATCACAAGTTGCCGATAATGAAGTATTGAAATATTCCAGGTTCATGGAGTCCAAAGGCATCTTGAAAGTAATGCAGGATTGAAACACACAAACTCCACTCTCACCCACATCCACAGTCATTCCAATGGAAACGTATCTTCCCATGTTGGTTCCAAACAGGTTTCTCCTAAGTTTTTTTTTCATAAACTTTATATTCTATAAATAAATAAAAGTTATGTCTGTGCATGGAGGCTACTTTTATTTTGAAACTCAAAATCTTTAATTAACTTCCATAATTTCTACAAATTTTCTACACAGTAAGATATGAGTTGGAAAATGCCATTTTGATAGTTTGGACCAGCCTCCATGAGATCTAGCCAGCTCTGTCTGTGTGTGAAAATACAGCCAGTATTAGGCAAAAGAAATAAATCAGGTTTGGCCTTTTATCATAACCTGTTGATTAACTACTAGCAATCTATCATGCTCTGGGTCACATTACTGCAGAAAACGGAGCGTCGGTTCCCAGAGTGCCCCTCTGAGAACCTCAAGTTCATGGGAATGCACAGTAGAAGGGACCTCTGAACTCTTTCCCACAGTGAAATGGCAGCTGTGATGCTCTGGCCTCAGCTGCCTCGGTGTTGACTCTGTATGAGGGTTGTGGTGCTTCCCTCACAGTGCCCCGGGCCAGCTCTGGATGTCGGTTACTCTGAACAATTATTGAAAGATGTATGGTCTTCCTATCACCCAATTTGATTAAAAAAAAAAAAATCCAGCTTCTTATATTGAATGAACAAACCAGAGCTGAAGCATGAGGTGGGAGTGTGTGGTCTGGCTGCCCTTTGCTATTTCCCTGAGTCTTTAATCCTGTCTTTACAAAACCACAGGAGGCTTCATTTTACCAAAAAGTCTCTCACATCAGAGTAATGGGGTGGGGGTATAAAAAGACAAATGAAAACTCCAAACTTTTAAGGAAAGGGTTGAATTACAATCTTTTCAAGGTCCTACTGGAGTGGTGAAAACCACGGGAAAAGTTTCCATCTCTAGAATGGAAATAATTTATGCCTTACGGAACGGTTGTGAAATTTAAATTACAGCCGTGGGACAGTAGGTGCAGAACTTTCGCTCTTATTAATACATTCATGGGACTCGACTGGCACAAGTATCCAGTTTGGTCTTTGTTGGAGATTTTGTTTTATTTTCTTTGCTAATTTTTAAAAAGCATTTTAAGCTTACTTAGCTTGTGTGCTAATTCAGCCACTCAAAACTCAGAAATGAACCCTTTAGTTTATTTTATTCTTAAGTACCATAACTAAGTGAATGATTAATATTATTAAGTTTTTAAATTTTACTTTATGTTCATTTTATTTTGCTTAATGGTATTTACTCATTAGACAAATTATTATGCTGAGGTTTTAAATATAATTTTCATTATCAGTATTATAAATTTCCAAAGCTATAAGAAAACCCTTATCTTCATGGGCTTTGTTGCTATTTTCCAAAATGTGAAACATCATTTATTATAGTAGAGTAAAGTTAATAAATGCAAATTAAGTTCCTACCTGCTCTAGATGTGTTATTGGCATTGGGCTCTCAGCTATAAAAATTCAAAGTCTCTATTCATTGAACTTTACATTATAGAAGGTGGACAGTAACTGCCTCATAATGGTTCATAAGGGAAATAAGACAAAGTGATTAATAGAGATTGACACTGAGGAAGGCATAGGGCAAAGTCTTTGCATGGGACTTAGGTAGACGGGTTTATAGAGGGGAGTCGCTACAACATAGCATTGCAAGTGACTCACACATCATATAAGGAGTTAGCCACAGGACTGGGAAGCAGTACTCTGGAGGATGAGGTGGTACTATTAGCCACAGAACTGGGAAGCAGTACTCCAAAGGATGAGGTGTCAGAATGGATATGACTGCTGTTTGCTGGAGAAGAAAAAAAAAGACAAGAAGAGACAGACAACACAGGAAGTAGAAGATAATGGAGAAGAGTTGATTTTATCTCTGGGGTTATGGGAAAGCAGTGCATAAGAGGGGGTGTTGTCTTTAAACAAGTTTAAACCAGAAAGGAACTACAGGGGAAGCGGGGGCGGGGGGCGGGGGAGAAGCATGGTTACTATGGTTACTTCTTAGGAAGGTCCAGGAGGAAATGACAGAAGCATATTCTAGGGAGAGGTAATGGAGATGAAGACTGGTGTCCATACCAAAGCATTCTGTGCATGGAAAGTGAACAAACCCTGCTGCTGTTGAAGTGTTGAAGAAAGGGCAAAGTTTAAAAACAGAAAACAATGTTTCTGAGATGGGGAAAAAAGGAAAATTATTTTTAAGAGAAGTTTATGAAGAAGAGATTGGAGTTTTCATTAGAAGCAGCTGTTTTTATGAGGACCACTAGACACACATGAGGAGGCGATTGGACCTGAATGCTTTTATGCCTCCATGATGCTGACACCCAACAAATTGCTATTGATTAGACCAAGATACCCTGGCTTGATCTGACATCCTGGCCACACATCCTTTGTAGCTGCAAGTTTTCCTGTGTCCCGCCCAGTCCTGCAGCCACTCGGACACAAGTAAACACTCAGAGGCTTATGTTATTTTCAAACTACATGGCCTAATGGCTCTCTAGTTGGAATGTACTGCCTAACCTTATTCTGCCTCGCCAATGGCCAAACAGCTTTATTATCAACCAATCAGAGCAACACATATTCACAACATACAGAAAGATATCCCATAGCTGTCCTTCCTCCCTAATATCCCCTAAGTTACAGTGTTGACTGTATCTGATAATGAATCCATTTCAGAAGGTTATTGGGTAAAACAATACCTGTGTCAGGGACAGGAAACTCCAGCTGGTTTCAGTTTCTTAAATGCGCTATGAGATAACTTTGTCACTTACGTAGGCTTGGCTTATGAATTCCAGAAACAAAGTAAACTTCTCTTATAGACAGATCAGGAAACCGCCAAGCGGCATATACAGTGGTCACCTCCACTAAAACAGCTGGCTGTCTGGAGTGCTCTAGTCAAAGTGAGTAATTCGACCTTTTGTGGAGAGGTTCCCATATGCAGCCTCTGTGCAGGAAGGAAAGGAGGTATCCTAGGGGGAGGGAACAGAAAGAAGGGTTGCAGGGTTTAGAGCAGGACTGGAGGCCAAGGTAATTTGAAGGTTTTCTAGAAACAGTAAGTGAAAGACTTGGACTCGTGAGGGCCCAATGAGGGAGAGAGAGTGGCTCAGAAGGTCTGAGGGGTGGTGGGTGGAGTATACCTTAGCTGGCTGGAACAGGGTGATCTTGAGAGCCTGCCAAGTGACTTCAGCCACTGCTGCTAGGGCTCTCAAGCATGGCTGCCATCCACAGATGGTGGGGTCCAGTTGTTTGGACAAGAATGCCTGACTGGTTGGACTAGAACCCTGGTGGCCACTCCCAACCTTTGGTCTGTATAAAGGTGATAAAGTCAAGAGGGGTATGGAAAAGCTAGGGTGGGGCTCTAACAGCCCTTTTTTGTTTGTTTTTTTGTTTGGTTGGTTGGTTGGTTGGTTGGTTGGTTGGTTGGTTTTTCAAGACAGGGTTTCTCTGTGTAGCTTTGCGCCTTTCCTGGAACTCACTTTGTAGACCAGGCTGGCCTCGAACTCACAGAGATGTGCCTGCCTCTGCCTCCTGAGTGCTGGGATTAAAGGCGTGCGCCACCACTGCCCGACAGCCCTTTCTAACAGAGGCATCTTGAAGTAAACAGAAGTGGCGGCGGACAGTTCCAGATTGGGTGAGGGGCCCCTTGAGAGTCTCTCTAGGGGCTTGGCTATAATGACAAACTTAGGGACCCAGTAACAGAAGAATCCCATCAGGCCCCAAAATGAGAGAATCTGGTCTGTGATGGTCAGGGGCTGTAAATCCCACAGGGATTGAACCCTGTCAGAGGTGAGGGTCTTAGGCCCCAGGCTGAGTTGAACACCCGATATACCACAGTGGGAGAGCATAGCTGAGCCTTAGGTGGGGAAACATGATGTCCCAGGGAGCTGAGGTAGTTCAGGAGTGAAGAGGTGGCCTGTTGGGACAGAGGCAGAGTGGGTCTGCAGAGAAGGAGGTCATCTACATATTGAATGAGTGTGCTAGGACCAGAGTCAAAGATGGAGAGTTCCTGAACCAAGGCTTGGCTAGAGAAATGGGGACTGTCCCAAAAACCCTGTGGGAGAACAATCTATGCAAGGGGACATATCAGGGTTCTCCCAGCATGAGTAAAGGGACAGTAAAGAAGGCGTCTTTCAGGTCTGGAACAGTAAAGTGGGAGGTGGCAGGAGGAATTTTAGACAGGAGTTGTATGAGTTGTTAACCACTGGGTGTATTGGAATAACCGCCTCATTAATGAGGGAGAGATCTTGAACTCAATGGTAAGTCCTGGAGGGCTTATGCACAGGAAGAATGCCGGTGTTGCAGGTGGGTATTAAAAGTCTCTGAGACAGAAGACAGGCAGGTGATAATAGGCTTAAGGCCTTGGCGATGGGTTTCAGAAATAGGAAACTGGGGTCTGGAAAGGAAGGAAGAAGGGTCCTTAAGGCGAATTAGAACCGGCCGGTGGTGAGTGGCCACCACGGGAGCTGAGGTATCCTATACTTGGGGATCCACTGGGTAAGGGAGGGTAGGGATAGGACAGTCTTATGTAGGAACTTGTGAGGCTATTAAGGGTGAAAGAAAGTGAGACTCAGGAGAGGGTGTGGGGACCAAGGTGAGTATGGTCCCAAAGTGGCTGAGAATATCATGACCAAGCAGAGGTGCAGGGCAAGCAGGTATGACCAGGAAAAGAGTGTGAGAAAAATCGCCCTGCAAGAATGCAGGGAAGTGTCGGGGTCTTAAGTGGGAAGGAAGGGACCCCGTCCACCTTCTCCCACCCACCCCCGACCCCCCCACTCCCCACCCCCTGTGACAGAAATTAGCGAGGGCACTGTAGGACCCGAGTGAGACATTAAAACAGAATAGGTAGCTCCCATGTCCAAAAGAAAGTCAATGGACTCAGCCTAGGACTTACCCAATGCAGCGTCACCCTAGGTTCAGAGAGGGCAATGGGAGTAACCAAGTCTAGGCCCCGTCAGTCCTCCACCAGGCTGAGGAGTTCAAAGGCCGGAAGAGTCTCAGTTGCTGATGTTGGTGAGTCTGGACCTCCACGGCATGGCATAGAGGATGAGCCCGCATGGCGGTATTCTGATTTACAGTGCCCAGGCTGTCGACAGACAGGAAATGGCCCCCTGGGCTTCTGGGGGTTCAGGGCTGGCCACAATCGAAGCAGGCTTCTGGCAGAGTTGACTTGGGCTGAGCTCCAGCGGGATGGAACCTCTGTGGTAGACTGCCCTTGTCCCCTTTGTGGGGGCCCTGGTGGCCTCAGGGCAGCTGCTAAGGCTTGGGCTTGGAGCTCAGCCTTCTGTTTTAGTCTTGTCTGTTGGATTAACTAAGCTATCTCTTCTCAAGCATTAAAAACTTTAAAAGTCATTTTCACCAATTCCTGTAGGGGAGTTTGGGGACTTTCCTCAGCCCTTTTAAATTTTTCCTAATATCTGGCCCTGGCTGAGAAATGAAATGGGTGACCAGGATCATGGCTCCCTCTGGGGAGGCTGGGTCAAAGCAAGTATACTGAATCATGGTCTCTTGGAACAGGTTTAGAAAAATGGCCAGGTTTTCATCAGCTAGCTATATAATCTCTCAGAGCTTACCAAAATTAACAATTTTGTCTGAGACCATCACCATACCTTGGAGGAGGCAATGAACCATGAGGTCTCTTCTCTGTAGGCCATTTTTGACCTGGTTGGCAATCCCAGTAGGACTCTGTAGCTGGCACCACCATGTCACCCCCAGGGACTGTACTGTCCACTAGGTGGGTTCAGTCTGCATACGGCCTAGCTGCTGCCTGAACTCGAGTTCACTCCTTGGGAGTGAGAGTGGAGGCCCGGATCACATAAAGGTCATGCCAGGTCTGATCGGAGGGCTGGGAAGGATAGCAGAACTCCTTGATATAAACAAAGGGGTTAGCAGAGAAGGCACCCGACTGCTTTTCTATTTGTGAGAGGTCCTGAAGAGAGAAGAGCACAGGGCAATTCCACTGGCTCCAGCTGCCTCTCGGAGAGGGCAGAGGAGGGCAGGGGTCTGACGAGACCGAGTATGAGAAGAAGCAGGGGAAGACTGGGCATCAGGTCAGTGCGTGGAAAAGAACCAGGATGTAGGTTGAGGCATTGGGATGTGGGGGAGAGGAGGACAGGAAGGTGGGTAAGGAGGAGGAATTGGGTCTGCAACCTTTATCCCTGAGGGGGAAGGGGGGAGGGGTGGGTAGAGGGAGGAATGTGAGGAATGTTGGCCACTGAATGGAACATGTGGCCCCACAGGAGGGGGGTGGATAGGTAGAGTTCAGGGAGGTGGGTGAGGGGCCAGTGCCTCTCGGGTGGAATTTTCAGGGTCCCAATTCCCAGATAGGCCAGAATCTGGAGCCGTGACCCTGTCCAACGAGACTAGTGCTGTGAGACAGCGGCTGCTTCAAGGAGGGCGGGAACACAGAACCCAAAACCCTGGAGGGGGGGCAGTTCTGTCCACTTACCTCCATGACGACAAAAATTTTCAAGATTGCAGAGATGGGAAATTCTAAGGTTTTCTCCAGAGGCCATCTGGATTGGTTATCAAGAGCATAGTGTGGTCAGGCCTTAGTACTCAGAGAAATAAAGCGTTCAGGAGAGATGGTATCAGACAGTCCCAATTTGAATAGATTCTGAGAAAGACACCCCAGAGGTATTTGTGGATCTGGCTTCCAATGGTGAGTGCCCATTTCACAAGTCTATGCCAGGACCCAAAGCCTAGTGCAATGCATTCACCGTGGTAGGCTTTGGGTCAAAACAAGGGGTATGGGGGATATTCCTGTCAACAGGATGTTTTCTGAAGAAGGGGTCCCACAGAACAAAGGCAGCCCTTTGCTCTGGAAATGGGTCAGGGGCCTGGCATGGCCATGCCTTTGGCAGGACACCCCGAAAATCGGAGGAGGCCCTGGGCCTCTAAGGCAATGACTTGGAAAGGACAACTTACCCAATCAAAAACTGATCTTAGTCTGGCGGAGAGCGGGTGTCAGGGATAAGGGTGTTTTCCTACCACACAGTCCCGGGTCAGTGGGGGAAAATCAGCCCCCTCAGTGGAACCTCTAGATGAAAAGTTTTTGCACCCCATAAGTCCCTTTACAGACACAGCAATCCAAATCAGACCAAATCAGACCAAATTAGAAAAAGCCCCGGTTTAATGGGCAAAGTGTTCCCAGGTGATCTTCTAGCCCCTCAGAGAGGAGTCGGGAAAGAGACTGAAAAACCACGTGTCTGTTTTCTGGGGGTGTGGGGGCAGTTTAAATACCCCATGGGAGTGGTCTTGAGCATCTCTGAGGGGGGAGCTGTGTTTGGTGGAACTTTCTGAGGGGCAGGGTCTGGGCAGAAAGGTGGGGCTTCCAACAGAACACGTCTCATTGGTGTTTATGTGGATGGCAGTTCCACGGAGGGCACTCAGGATGGAGAAGAAGGGTGGAATGACCCAGTATCAGGGGACTTCAGCGAGTTCCTCTTACGTGGTCAGATGCACAGTCAGCTCTCACAAGCTCATGAAATGTGGTGTCTCCATAATTTGTGCCTGACCTTGCTCTAAACCTCCTTAACCTCATTTTAACAAAACAACTGACGAGTAACCAGGTACAGCAAGTTGAACTCACATTGAAACTTTTTACTTGGCGTTTTTGCTGCTTTTCTCTAGTAAATAGCCTAATGATTGCAAAATACAAAAAAAAAAATAATAATAATTGCTGAGAGGAAAAGGCGGTGTGGCAGTGACGTCCATGCAGCCCGTATTTCCAGACACACAGGGTTTTGCGAACGCAAGCAGCAGGAGGAGATTCGCCAAACTTTTCTAGGATCGTCTCTCAGGATCTTTTAATACAAGTCAAGATCATTCTTCACACAACGTCGGGATGTGTTTTGAACAATTCCTATGCTCTCTCAAAGAGCTCTCCTCTTCACAAAAGAGGAGAGTGTCTCCCGTGTTGGGAGAGTGTAAGAGAACGGTTGGTATAAAACGGGTGTAGCAGAAGACATGTGGTAATATGCTCCAAATACTGTTTCAGTGCAGCACAGAATCACAGCTCAGTGCAGCGGGGCCCCGGTGATGCTGAGATCATGGTGTAGTTCAGCATGAGGCTGCTGTGTTGTGGGGTAGCTGAGGGCTGCAGTCCTGCTGTGGAGCCAAGACAGTTACACACGTTTGGTCTTCCCATCTGAGCTGCGACGCAGGGAGTGGGTTTTGGAGCGAGTTCTTACAGCACAAAGCCATCATGACTGGAGCTTGATGCTCCAAACACAGACACATTCTCACTTCCACAAATGTTTTAGTAAAATGCGAATGTGCTGAGCGAGGAAATTATTGTCTTTTTGTTTCTTTTCTTTCGTTCTCTTCTCTTGTGAAAGCACACCTCGTATGGTGTTTTGACTTAGAGAAAATGAAAAACAAAGATTAATTCTGAAACTGCTAATTGTGTAAAAGCATGGATTTTCAAAGAAAGTAAAAGTTCTTTTATTAACACAGAAAAACTTTTGAAGAAAAAGCATCAACCATTGCTTTTCCTTAGAATTTTCCTTCCTAATAAAACAGACATTTGGACAAGCTTCATCAAAATATATCTATCAAACACTTGTCTTATCTAGTTTACTTTTAAATTTCCATAGGATCACAATTAGTATAATTCATAATATAGAAGAATTTTCTTTTGGAGCATTTGATTTTTATTTTCTTTAACAATATATTCAGATATTCATAACCTGAATTAATGTAGTTAATATTATTTATACATCAGTGTTAACAGTATAAAAAGAAGATGTTCATTTGTCCTAGGTGAGAGATAAGAGGGTAGAGCTGTAAAACCATATAGTGCTTGTGGTTAACTACTACCACAAATTCCCTTTTAGAACTTAACCCCTGACTTTTCCTGGTGCTGCCTCATCCTATCTCATGGATTTGACAGCTCATCTATGAAACTCTAAGAAGGCTCCTCCCCCGGGTGATTATTCCTGACAGTCTTTGGGGAAGGGTTGAGATACAGAGAAAGTCGTTTAGTCAGAGCGTCAGCATCTTTGTGACGGCACACCTACAAATGCAGGAGGATTTGGTGCACACCAGGGATGTGCACAGCTGCCACTGAAGAGGCTTTTACCGAGACTGGTATCCATAGCCCGCTCTGCCGGGTGGAGGAAAAAAAAAAAAATCCATGGGCCCAGCTGCCTTCTGAAGTAATACCCCTACCTGTAGCACCATTGTGACTGGGCATTTATGACATGTCACCCTTTCCTCTTATGAACAGATATACCTGAATGTTGACCTCGTACAATGTGAAGGAGCCAGAGAGATGCTTGTTTCCCTAAAGCTCTGTGAATAAGAAACTGATCACTTATCATTCACTGCAAAAATGAAACAAACAGCCTAAAACAACCTTCATCATGGATTGTAGAATTTGATGAAGAGTGTATATCTCATAGAGCTCTGATTTGGGCAGAGTGGTACCTATCAGAATTAATGAATAAAACACTCCTGCTCTGTGCTTCCAACATTTAAATGCATCCTCTGCTGTGTTAGCCCTTCAGGAATCACAGTTCTCTGTAGGCTGCAATTCCTCCTCAGCCAGTAAACTTATCACACTGCCATTTAATCCAACACAATTGTAGTCACAAGTACAGTGGGGCTCAGTCAGCAAAATCACCATTCTGTCCAGGGAGGCAAAATGCCTGTAGAATTTGGGCACTGCAGAACTGGGGGAGAATAAAAATTCCAATGCTCACCAGTGCCTGCACTAAGGAAAATACAGTGCTTCCTTTTCTTAAGAATAACAAGCTAAGGACATCATCCTGTGAAAATGCTGAGGAAGGCCCCTTGGCACATACTAACCAGGGTGGTTATTGAGAGGAGACAAAAAGTAGCATAAACAACTTCAGGACTAAGGGACAGTTTCTTCAGCCTCAGCTTTCAGTGGTCAAAGCACATTCTCATTCTCTCGCTTTCTTCATCTGCTTTATTCCAGGAAAGGAGAGGTGACTCATTTCTGTCCCCTTGAAATGTCTTTACAGGTTGTTTTCAGCCATAATTGCACAGAGAAGAAACTTGTTCAAAGGTTAAAATATAATAAAGTTCCTTAAGTCACATGAAATATCAAATAGCAAATGATCTAGTTTCAAATGAAAGCTGAGACTCAGAGCTAGGGGATGTCTCAGATGTTCAGCAGTGAGAAACCCTTGCTGGTTTTCCAGAGGACCAGCATTCAGTCGCCAGAACCCACTGACAGCACAGGTACCTGTAACTCTAGCCTCATTGCCTATGACGCCCTCTTCTGGCTACCCCAAGCACCTGCATGCACATCACATCAATAAAAATAAATCTTCAGGTGAAAGCAGAGCAAACATCCATTTCTTCCAGAAACGTGTAATTTGTTTCATTACATGGAATATACCCAGTAGAATTATTTGACTTTACATTAAGATTTTTCTAAGAAATACACAAAGTTCAGTAAAAGGTGGGCTTTTGCAAATACCTAAAAATCCAAAAACACATTTTAAAAGCACTGTTTGAACTTAGAATGTATTCTAACATAAAGGGTAAAGCATTTTAAGTGGATATTATGTTTCTAGACTTGCTAATGGTAACTTCTTATTAATGCCTATGTGTGGAAGTGTTCATCAATGTTTGTAATGAAATTGTAACTACTCTATGCTTAAAATACTAATAATGCATGCTGATGGAAATCATCAGTATTTTAAAATGGAAGTCTAAAAATAATAAGCATTTTAAAAATACAAGATTTAGTATGTGTTATAGATGTGTTGCCTATTTCTAAGACTGATCCAAAATTTAAGGGTGAAATTTGGATACTTCGAAGAATTAAACAAGTCTCATACCAGTTACATTTTGAAAAATTAAAATTAACATCACCAGTGTGTGCTTAATTCACATTTATCTTCCAGTTCCCTAAAATTAGCAACACAGTAATTTCCCCTTGTTTGCATTCGATCTCAATGGTTATTGTAGATTTTCAATCCTCATTTGACACAAGGTAGGTGAAATTGTCTCTCAATGGAATAACCGTTATAACATGACTTTGAAGAGCTCCTGAACCTTACTCTGATTCTGACAGCTGGACAATGAAAGTATTCTACCTTGAGATAGCAAGTTACACTTTCCAAGATCTACGACACAACCTTCAGTGTCGGGGGAATCCTGTTTGGGACACTTGAAGATTATCGGCAGGAGGTGGAAAAAGACAAACTATGTTTACATGGTATTTGTGGAGCAAGAAAGAAACTGTCGGCCATTTCCCTGCTTATGCTGCTTCCTCCAATGGGCCATTTCCACAGAAGCCGCAGGAACTCTGTGAAACAGCTGCCTAGCTCAGTCTTATTCACTGGCTTCACATCATATTTAGAATAAAACTGGACTCAGACCACCATGCTCCTTTACGGCCTGGCCCTAGTCACTTCCCTTTCTAACCCTTCTCCTTTTCTCTTCAGTCCTGTAGACCTGAAACGTGCTGAGCCCTTCCATGTCTAAGTATCTAAGTGGCAGTTACTCGATTCTTCTGCCTGAAGTACTCTCCCAGGCTCAATACAGCCAGCTCCTTAACAGAATTCTGTCACTCACAAGTTGCCATTTCTTATCTGACCACACTCTTTAAAATGGCCCTTTTCCCCTTTGCTCTCTATATTTGAAACAATTTATCACTCTTCTGAAATCATAATTTTTCTTCCACATTTCTATTTATTGCTGCTTCTCCTCCATGATAACATGAACTTCATGAGAGTAAAGACTATTTAATCTTCATGAACATTGCTCCTGTATCAACTAGCCTTATGTCTGATGCAAACAATGTGCATGCAGAAAGCATGTTACATTCATGGAGTACTGACGCTGAGACATCCTTGAATGCAGGCGCCTTATTACTGTTAAATTATGATAAACCATCTTGTAGCCTAGAGGAAGAATTCTTCACCCTTTTCAATAGAAATGCCAAGCTTGAGAGGTGAAAGTTCAAGTTAAAAGGAAAACACAATGTCTGAAAGTACTTTAAGCCCATTCTTTAAAAAAAAAATTAACTGAAAAGAAAGGTTAAAGGGATTAAGGTTTTTTTCACCTACCAAATGGGGACCTAGGAGATTAGTTAATTATTACCTTCACATTTTGAAGACATTTTATCATGGAAATGTCAAGCTTTTATCTGTCCGTGAATGGGAAAGAAAAGAAACAAATCTAAATTCATACTAATGATAATTAGAGTGAACCCAAGACATGGTCAGCCCCAAAGAGTAGGCTCCTAAAAGGATTCTGAATACGTGGCCAAAATTCTGACATGACGTTTAAAACATCTATATTGAATATATGAAAAATACCTGGTGTGAGAGATGAGGACAGTAGGAAATCTCCAGTTGCCTTATTTGGCTAAGGAACGCTTTTAAAAATATAAAGTTAGCATAAATGGATAAATATGTATACAAATGCAAATATGCCAACACATTCTTCATTCTTTTGTACTTCACTCTGTCCAGTTGATACTCTAGATCTAAGTTTTCAAATAAGCATCTGGTTTAATAAGCAACATCAAACTAGAGACTGGGGACATCACACTTTGGTCATAGATGATTTTTTCTCCTTCCTCCCTTACTTGGTTTTTTAGAAGCACCTGAAGAAAGAGTACTAAAAGGTAAATGTCCAGTCAAACTTACAGACAACAGATAAGTGTAAGTATTTTCGAAGTTATTTTGTGAGAGTAAAAATAATGTTTTCTTTTGTTTTTCTTGAGACAGGCTTTCACTATGCAAGCCCGGGCAGGCCTTGAACTCAGGATTCTCCTGCTTCTGCCTTCCAGTGCTGGTGCTAAACTGCCATCATGAATTTCTAACTAGTATTAGCCAATGATATTAATCATGATCTACTGAGTATCATTTGCAATCCTTTTCTGGGGGGCATACAGGAATAACATACATCTCATACTTCATTGAGGGAACTGAGACAAAACAAAAATAAAAAATACCTAAGTGGCTGTGGACAGGAGACAAAACCAAACCCAGAACCCCCTCAGACTACACTGCTAATTTTAAGCTACTCTCTCTTTCTTAGAATAAACTGGAACAGACTAGAAACAGAAAAAAGTCATTACAGAAGTAGAATTTTCATTTAGGACAGAAAATTAGTATGTTCTCAAGTCTCATGAGAAAATGATTATCTGTCTCCTCCCAAAGTCACTCCCTAGAGAACCACTTCCCATCTAATATTATTCAACCACTGGCCAGCAGCCAGCCATCATTCAGTCAAACCATCCTCAATGAACTAGCATGTGCAGGCACAGAACAACGCAGTGTGAGCAAAGGGATAAACACAGCATCCAGGTCTGTCCCCAGCATCCCTGGCTAGGATCCAAATGAAATGCCCCATCAGGGTAGAGTCAAGCAAAGTCTATTTCCATGAAATCACAAAGACTGAAAGGCAATATTATTCCCGTGCAAGACAAGAGGTGCTGTTTTGGTTGGGCTTTCTCGTGATCGTACAGTTTCCTAAAAAATGCATAAGAGTTGCCTAACAACTTTTTCTAATGAATATGCAAAGGATGTAATTGTAACTTGAGTAGCAAGTTCAGTTAAAATGGTCTTTGCAGTGTTGTTTACAACTTTAAAAGTAAGTGAACCCAAACAACTCCTCACATTAGTTAAGTTAATCCTGGTATATCAGTACAAGAGCATTAATGTGGGGTTGGAGGGATGATTTATCAGTTAGGAGCACTTATTGTTTTCTAAATTAAATTTATTTATTTGTTTGTTTGTTTGTTTGTTTTACATCCTCACCAATTTTCCCTCACTCCACTCCTCCCATTTCCTCCCTCACCTTCCATATGCCCCCTCCCCATCCACTCTTCCTCTGTTTCTGTTCAGAAAGGGGGAGACCTCCTGTGAGTATCAACAGAGCATGGCGTATCAAATTGTAGTAGGACTAAGCTCTTCCCCTTGTATTAAGGCTGGACAAGGTAATCCAGAATGAAGAATAGGTTCCCAAAAAAGCCGGCCAAAGCATTAGGGACAACCCCTGCTCCTACTGTTAGAAGTCCCACAAGTAGACTAAGCTAGAGAGAGAGAGAGAGAGAGAGAGAGAGAGAGAGAGAGAGGGGGGGGGGCGGCTCCGAGGTCCATTCCATGCAGGTTCCAATGGTTCAGATGACTCAGACTCTGTGAGCTCCTATGGGCCCAGGTTAGTTGTTTTTCTGTGGGTTTTCTTATGATGTTCTTGACTCTTCTGGCTCCTACAATCCATCCTCCCTGTCTTCAGCAGGATTTCGAGAGACCTCAGCTTAATGTTTGACTGTAGGTCTCTGCATCTGTTTCCATCAGTTCCTGGATGAAGGCTCTCTGTTGACAATTCAGGTAGTCACCAATCTATGAGTATAGGAGAATATCATTAGGCATCGTTACACTGACTTTTTTTTTCTTTAATAGTGTTTTGTTCTATCTTAGGTCTCAGGGCCATCCATCCTCTGGGTCTTGACACTCCAGGCAGTGTCAGGGCTCACTCTCATGGCATGGGTCTGAGGCTGGACCAGTCAATGGTTAGCCACTCTACTACAGCTAATAAACACCTTTAAGTGAAGTGGCTGGATACAAGATTAACTTAAAAGAAAAAAAAAACAATAGCCCTCTTATGTACAAATGATAAATGGGCTGAGAAAGAAATCAGTAATACAATACTGTTGTGGAAATTACTCTAACTATGTAAAGATGTGTTACATTTGTTTATGCTGTGGAATATTACTTTCATTATGTGAAGGTGTTACATTTGTTTATGCTTCCTTTGGTAATGATGTAAAGATGTATTACATTTGTTTGTGCTGTGTTTAATTATGTGAAGATGTGTTGCATTTGTTTCACCTTGCCTGCCTAAGATAACTGATTGGTCTAAGAAAAAGATGAATGACCAATAGCAATCAGGAGAGGGGTAGGTGGGACTGGAAGGCAGAGAGAATATAGGTAGAATATAGAAATAGGTAGAAGAAATCTAGGCTCAAGAGAGAAGAAAGAGGAGAGAACAAGGGAGAAAGAGAAGGATATGTACAGGGGCCAGAAGCCAGGCAGTTGCTAGGAGGACATGGAGACAGCAGGGAAGTAAATATATAGAGAGGAAGAAAGAAAGAAAGAAAGAAAGAAAGAAAGAAAGAAAGAAAGAAAGAAAGAAAGAAAGAAAGAAAGAAGGAAAGAAGGAAGGAAGGAAGGAAGGAAGGAAGGAAGGAAGGAAGGAAAGAGAGAGAGACAGAAAGAAAGAAAGAAAGAAAGAAAGAAAGAA
>CABHPH010160239.1:0-23700 GCA_902168325.1 Peromyscus nudipes | reverse complement strand
AGAAGGAAGGAAGGAAGGAAGGAAGGAAGGAAGGAAGGAAGGAAGGAAAAAAGATAAAAAGCCCCAAGGAAAACATGGATAAAGAGAAACAGATTAAAATAAGAGCTAAGCTAAGGCCGAGCATTCAAAAATAAGTCTCCATATCATGATTTGGGAGCTGGTTGGTGGCCTAAAAGAAGTCTTGTTTCACAGCACCCTTCACAATAGCCACAAACAATATAAAATATCTTGTGGTAGCTCTAACCAAGCAAGTGAAAGACCTGGAGGACAAGAACTTCTAGTCTTTGAAGAAAGAAATGGAGAAGATATCAGAAAATGGAAAGATCTCCCATGCTCATGGATCAGTACAATTAACATAGTAAAAATGCCTATTTTACCAAAAGCAATCCACAGATTCAATGCAATTACCATTAAAATCCTAACACAATTCTTTACAGACTTTGAATGAATAATACTCAATTTTATATGGGAAAACAAAAGAAACCAGAATAGCTGAAACAATCCTATACAATAAAAGAACTTCTGGAGGTATTACCATGCCTGATTTCAAACTCTACTACAGAGCTATAGTAATAAAAACAGCATGGTATTGGCATAAAAAGACAGGTGGATCAATGGGATTGAATTGAAGACCCAGGCATAAATCCACACACCTATGGACACCTGATTTTCAACAAAGAAGCCAAAATTATACAATGGGGGGAAGCATCTTACACAAATGGGACTGGAATAACTGGGTGTTGGCATGTAGAAGAAAGCAAATAGATCCATATCTATCATCATTCACAAAGCTTGTCCAAGTGGATTAAAGACCTCAACATAAATCTAGTTACACTGACCTTTATGGATGAGAAAGTGGGATATAGCTTTGAATGCATTGGCACAGAAGACAACTTCCTGAATAGACCACTAATAGCACAGGCACTAAGATCAACCATAAATGGGACCTCATGAAATTGAAAAGCTTCTGCAAGGCAAAGGACACTGTCAACAGGACAAAATGGCAGCCTACAGAATGGGAAAAGATCTTCACCAACCCCATATCCAACAGAAACCTGATATCTAAAATATATAAAAAACTCAAGAAACTAGACATCAAAAACCAAGTAATCCAATTGAAAAATGCAGTACAGATTTAAACAGAGAATTCTTTTTTTTTTTAATTTTTTGATGATTTATTTATTTATTTATTTATTTATTTATTTATTTATTTATTTATTATATATACAGTGTTCTGCCTACGTTCCGCCTGCACGACAGAAGAGGGCACCAGATCTCATTACAGATGGTTGTGAGCCACCATGTGGTTGCTGGGAATTGAACTCAGGACCTCTGGAAGCACAGCCTGTGCTCTTAACCTCTGAGCCATCTTTCCAGCCCCATAATCCAGTCTTTTTTTTTTTTTTTAAGACAGGGTTTCTCTGTGTAGCTTTGCGCCTTTCCTGGAACTCACTCGGTAGCCCAGGCTGGCCTCGAACTCACAGAGATCCGCCTGGCTCTGCGTCCCGAGTGCTAGGATTAAAGGCGTGCGCCACCACCGCCCCAGAGAATTCTTAACAGAGGAATCTCAAGTGGCTGGGAAACATTTAATTTAAGGAGATGTTCAACATTCTTAGCCATCCGGGAAATTCAAATCAAAATGACTCTGAGATACCATCTTACACCTGTCAGAATGGCTAAGATCAAAAACACTAATGACAGCTTATGCTGGAGAAGATGTGGAGCAAGGTGAACACTCCTCCACTGATGTTGCAAGTGCAAACTTGTACAGCCACTTTGGAAATCAGTATGGCGGTTCCTCAGAAAATTGGGAATCAATCTTCCTCAAGATGCAGCTATACTACTCTTGGGCATATACCCAAAGAATGCTCAATCATACCACAAGGGTACTTGCTTAACTATGTTTATAGCAGCTTTATTCATAATAGCCAGAACCTGGAAACAATCTTGGTACACCTCAACCAAAGAATGTATAAAGAAAATGTGATTTGTTTACACAATGGAATATTACTCAGCTGTTAAATAAACAATACATCATGAAATCCGAAGACAAATGGATGTAGCTAGAAAGAAATCATTCTCATTGAGGTAACCCAGACCCAGAAAGACAAACATGCTATGTACTCACTAGTGGGTGGATATTAGCTGTAAAGTAAAGGATAACCATGCTACTATTCACAGACCCATAGAGGCTAGGTGACAAGGAGGTCCCAAAGTGGGGATGCATGGCTGTCCCTGGGAAGGGGAAATAGGAGAAAGTTTTTGTGGGTGGACTGGGGGAAGACGGGGATGAGAATTTGAGCGATCAGTTTGGGGGGTGGTGAGAGGGGAAGAGTACTGAAATAGATGTCTGGAAATGGGGGGCATTTCTGGGTCAGGTAGAAATCTGGTGCAAGGGAAACTCCCAGGAATCTACAAGGATGACGCCAGCTAAGACTCCTAGCAATAGTGGATACATAGCCTGAACTGGCCATCTCTTGTGACCAGGCAAGACTTCCATTGGAGGGACTGGGGCACCAACCCAGCCACACAACCTTTGACCTACAGTCTGTCCTGCCTATGGGATGTGCGGGGCAGGAGGGGGATGGGGGGGTGTAAGGTAGCACTTGTTTTTAAGAACTTTTGCTCTAACAGAGAATACTAGTTCAGTTCTCAGGACCCACAGAGTGGCTCACAATTATCTATAACTCTGGTGCCAAGAACTCTGACACCTTCTTCTCACATAGCTGGGCACCAGGCATAGTATGTACACATACATACAGTCAAAACACTCATACATAGAAAATAAATTAATTATAAAAAAGTTTTTGAAGTGAGAATTAATATCATGCCAGGATTGTCAATTTCATTAAAAAAACATTCAGTCTGAGCTTTCAAGTCACATGTTTCCAGCTATTGGAAGGGTGTGACAGAGCAATAGCTGGAACCTAATGATTTACCGGGGTAACAAAACTAGACCCCAACTCTTTACTCCATTTATAAAATCGTGGCTGTACATGATTACAATAAGTGAGTGTTCCTCTTTCCCCACAACCTCACCAGCATCTACTGTCATTTGTTTATTGATTTTCTTTATTCTGACTAGGGTAAGGTAAAATCTCAAAGTACTTTCAATTTGTGTTTCCCTGATGGCTAAATGTGTTGACAATCATTTTTAGTGTGTTTCTCAGACATTTGTATTCCATATTTTGAGAACTCTCTGTTTAGTTCTATTCACTGTTTTCCCCCACTGGGTTGTTTTCTTGACGTTCAGTACTTTTAGCTCTTTGTGCAGTCTAGATGCCTACCCTCTGTCTGACACGCCCACTCTTGCAGCAGTGGCACAAATGTTATGGGAGTAACCAATTGCTTCTCTCTTTCTTTCTTTCTTTCTTTCTTTCTTTCTTTCTTTCTTTCTCTCTCTCTTTCTTTCTCTCTCTTTTTCTTTCTTTCTTTCTTTCTCTCTGTCTCTCTCTTTTTTCTCTTTCTTTCTTTCTTCCTTCCTTTCTTTCTTTTTTTGTACTTAAGGTCCACTCAGTGAAACAGAAGCCATACTTGACACTGTTAATAAGGCTAGGAACCTGAGATTAGACAGGTCATGGCTTCTAAGGAAAAGCTTACTACTATTATTTTGCTAAATGAACATAGAAACAAAATGATTTCTCATGACATATTGTTATACCCATAGGTAAGTTCATTGCTGAAACCTCACCAGAGAAGTAATTAACACGGGGATCCATGACTGAACAATGCACAGAGAATGAGACACTGAGGAGCATTCCACCCTAACTGATACGTTGTCGTGACACCCCTTCAATCAAGGCTTAGGGATCTAGACAGAAGAGAAAGCAGATTTTAAAAGCCAGTGCTGGGAGGACTCCAAGGAAGCAGTGTTTTCTCAACACAACAGGGTTGATGCACATATGAACTCAGAGAGACTATGACAGCACACACAAGATCTTCACCAGTTCAACCCAGAGAAACCCCAGCACAGAGAAGAGGAAGGAAACACAAAGCCTCATCTCTAATCAAGAAGCTCTTTGCAATTGATGGCTGTGGGAGAAGGAAATCAGTGAAGTAACAGAGAAAATATCAACCCCACTCCACTGCAGGCTTCGCGTTCAGGAGTGATTTGTCAGCACAAAACAGAGCCATGTTTCGTGTGTGTTCTTTTTGGTTTGTTTTGTCTTGGGTTAGATTTTTTTTTTTTAGTAGAGAGAAAGATAATGAATTTGGGTATGTTGGGAGTCTAGAAGAACCTTGAAAGAGTTCAGGAGAGAAAAGAATATGATTAAAATATATTGAATATATGAAACAAATTTAAATGAGTTTTGAAAATGCATTCATATTAAATTAAATGAAAAGTCAGTAAATAAATCATATGCATTTATAGATCTACTTTTGCAAAGTAGCATGAAAATGAATATAAGCAAGCATAAACCTTGGAAAAACCTCATAACTTCATGGAACGATGTATAATGATGACATGAGAATGATAACATGATAGTGATAAAAAATCAACCGTAAGCAATATAAAAATATTTTAAAAGCTGCACAAATTAATAATTTATATATAAGTTTATACTTTGGAAAGATGACATTTCAAAACAGCTGTAACTTTGAGACTATTTAATAACCAGCATTCAAATAACAGACCTCTTGTGAAAATCAGTGAAAGACTGGATCGCCGCTTCTCATCATCTATAAAAGTAAATCTAGTTTATATTAAAGATGCACACAAATGAAAGCAAATTGTTAAACCTTTTAAACAGCAGAAAAAAAAACAGCAATAAAGGTACACATTTGCAGGGATGGCAATGGGACATAAGAAAATGGCTTAGTGGATTCAGTGCTTACCACACATACCTAAAAGGCAAGCGGGCATGTAACGCCAGCATCCAGCAGGCAGAGACCAGGATCGCCATAGAAAGCTGGCTACCAGGACTCACAGGAATTGCCGAGCTCGGAGTTTAGCAAGATACCCTTTTTGATGGTTAATTTCAACTGCCAACTTGGTGAGGTCTAGCGTTGGTGAGAGACTGGCTTGCGGGTATGTCTAGAAGAGGAAGACATCTTGAATAAGTTAAGAGGTGGAGATATCCTCCCAGTGTGGATGGAATCACTCCCTGGTCTGCGACTCTGGACCATCTGAAAAGGAGGAAGTGAACTGAGGCCAGACATTTGCTGCTTTCTGCGACTTGACCATGGTGCCGGTTGACCAACTGCCTCCATCTCCCGCTGCTGTGAGTAGCAGCATCCCATAACCATAGGCCAGGAGCCAAATAAGCCTTTACCCTCTTACATTCCATTTGCAAGGACATTGTGTTAGAGCAACGGGAAAAGGAACTACAATGCTCTGCATCTACAAAGACAGTGGAGGACAGCAAATGATCAAGGAAGGCACCAGACGTGAGCTTCAAACCTCGCCAAATAAATGGGCGCATAAGTACACACACACACACACACACACACACACCCCTCATGCACAAACATATCTGAACATTAATACACACATGAACACACATAGAAGAAAAGGTACTTTTTTTGCATTTTTATTAATTTGTATTTTTCATTAGTATTCATGAATAAGGATGCTCACCCTCACCAACAACCAAACGAATGGAATTTAACAATAAGACGATTCGTTTCTCTATTAATCAATTAACAAAGTTTGCTCAGACTTGAAGCTATTGATGAAATGGTCATTGCCATGCAGCTGGGTTGTACATTTTTTAAAGAATTTTTCACTTCTTCCAGGGTTTTTTTAGATTATGATTACATTTCCCCTTTCTCTTTCCTCCCTCCAACCCTTCCATGTACCTCTCCTTGCTCTCTTTCAAATTCATGCCCTCTTTTTCCCTAATTGTCGTAGCATGCGGGTGTGTGTGTGTGTGTGTGTGTGTGTGTGTGTGTGTGTTTTATCTAGGGTTAGGGCCCCATGAGACTTCTCCCTTTCATGTTCGTGTTTATTGGTGTCATCTTTGTTCAAACCCTAGTCCTGCAATCACATAAAGGCATACAAGTGACGTTATGTGAACGGAGCACGCTGTGTTTGTAAACTTAGGAACACACACACACACACACACACTCACGCACTGAAACAATAAGTAAAGAAGCTGCCATGGGTCTGAAAAGAGCAAGGAGGCACACACGGGGAGACTGGAAGGTTGAAAAAGAAAGGGGAATGTGACATAAATGTAGTTTAATTCCAAAATTTTAAAATTAAAGTATTTATTTCTATTTATATGTATGTTTATGAGTCTCTCTGTGCGTACACATGTGTTTTCACACATGCGTGAAGTTTCCTATGGGAGTCCAGTGTGACAGTATCAGACACCCTGGAGCTGGAGTTGCAGGCTGCTGTGAGCCACCTGACGTGGGGGCTGGGAACAAAACGCGTGGCCTTTGGAGAGCAGTAAGTGATCTAACCACTGAGCCGTCTCTCCAGACCCTGGATTGTAAGCTAACGTTCAGAATAACACCGTCTATCAAAAAAAAAAAATACATTCAGGGTAAATGAGATAATTCAACAGGTAAAGGTACCTGTGGTAAACGTGGAGAATGGAGTTCAATTCTTGAGAAACATGTAGTGGGAGGAAAGAATCAAGTCCTATCAGGTGTCCTCTGACCTTCAGACATGTACTATGGCATACACACAAGAATTCGTGCACACACACACACACACACACAACTGTGCACACACATGAAAATAAAATTATCAAAAAAGTTAACAGTGCTGTGAGTGAATAATTAAGAAAATCAAATAATAAATATGCAATATCTATATAACATTATTGCTAGTGGTGAATCTACATGTTGATCAGCATGGGACTACTTAAGGAAAACACACCTTGCACACATGCATGTACACACACACACACACACACACACTCCAGGCCTATATGCATTTCCTCTATTTTTTCTGTGTGTACGTTGATAAACAGAAATATAAACCCCCAAGCCAAGTGTCAGCCCTCTGTGAGGGGAGAAGGAAGGTGGTGCCCGGGGTAGTAAACACGCTTTGGCAGAGGGCTGCACCACACAGGTCACTGCACCTTTCCATTGCATGGACAAATGCAGCACTCAATGTCACATAAGACTAAAGAGCCTGACTTGTTCTACATGCTAAAACCAGAATGTGTTGTCATGAATTCATGATTTTTGACTCTAGAGGAAGAAAGGGTAGAACTGAGTAATATTCTGAAATAGCTGAAGGCCTCCTAGGAACTATATCAATAGTTTGTGCTACTGTGGTGGTAAGTACTCTTATCTTCTCAAATTTTAAAAGCTCTGTGAGTTTAAATGCTGATTCAATAATTGTCGGAAATCTTGGAGGTGGGATGTTCTTACCACAAATCACGTAATGATTTCATGGAAGGTTGATATGCAGGTTACATTTGTTTGTGAATGTTGTGATATATCATTTATTATCAAAACATTCCTGGTGCAAAGATAATACAGAAAAAGAGAAAGAAGCCCTCTTCGCATGAATCCCCTCTAGTCAAAGTCATTCACCTATGCGCTGAAGAGTGAGACCTACAAGGCCCAGTGCGGTGACTGATCTGCACACTCACTGCAACTGTGCTGCCCTGTGGCTCCTGGGAAGCAGCCTCACCCGGCATGGGGGGCACTCACCTAACAATGACTACCATACTGGCTTCCTGTATTTAAGGTGCTAGAGAAAATATAATGGGTCATACTGATCAAGCATATTAGGAATTAAAATTTCAGTGTATTCAGGCTTCAGGGATCCAACTGGACCACAACACGAGGAAAACTACAGAAACTGGAATAAATGAAATACTGTTTTTGAAAAATGGGAGAAAGCTATCCACGTGTTCCAAACCACAAAGTAGTAAATCCAGAGACTCCAAAGAAAAGATGTTCCAAGTTTGTTCAGAAAACTTGGAGATAGCTCGTTTCATAGTCTGTAACAGAAGCCCCTAGATAAGAAGACTTCAGAAAAAAGCATGAATGAAGGGCAAATACACTCAGGATTGGATGCAGTTGTACTCTATCAACAGTGATCATTGCTCACTACATGGGGGCTTAAGACTGTCATCATTATTTTCACTACAGGTAAATTCACAATCTTACAGTCCTCCCTAAGACTGAGGAGTCCAGGCAGCAACTGCTAGTATATCAAAGGTAAGACAAGATGGGAAACCTTACCACCATTTGATTTGATGGAAAAATTCAGAAACAAGCTCTCTCTAAGGCATCTACTCACTAGAGCTGAATTCAGTTGGCACACTCTGCTCAGACTGTGGTTACACATTCCTAGGTTGTACCTTAATGTAAAATAAATTCCTGTCAATCGCTTTCTACAAGCAAATGTTATAGAACTGGGGTGAAAACCTATATACTCAAAGCTTTAACTAAGAAAAAAGTCCACCTAAGTTTTTAAATTTTAGCAACAAAATAAATAGACAAGTAATAGTGCAGAATTATCCAGTGTTGGCAGGAATACAGAAGACCTTATTGCAGCTCACAGCATCCTCTTTATGGCTTCACTTAGAAAGACTTAAAGCAGGGATTACCAGCTCCCCTGACAAACCCGTCAGCCCACTCATTCCTAATCTTGCAGAAAACAGAAATCTGGTGCCACACAGCATTCTGTGGAGGGGACGGGATTTCTGCTCAAGAGATCAGAAGAGCAAAGAACTGCATTCTTCTTAGAGAAAGCTCTTGCAAAGTTTCTGCTGAATTGAGCTTTACATGCATGTGGAAAACCTAGTGTAAGGGATGTGGTTGCATTAATTATAAGATTTCAATTTGACAGTTTAATTAGGAAAAGGAGAGTTAGTGTAGGGCTTGCAGAATTCATGATGAATCACACACTCCAATAGACTTCATTTTCATATTTCAATTACACACATTTCTAACTGATGAACAGCAACATAGCATTTTCTGTTTAATAAATGTGATATCTGTTGGAATTGATAACATTAGTTCAGTAATTACTGAGCCATTATTGTCAGCCTTTTAAAAAACATGGGAAGAAGACTTAGTTATTAAAGTTTAGCATCAGCACAAACTACATTTGAAATGTTCCTACCACAGGGCTTTGAACCGAGTATTAGGCAACCCTTACCAAGAGAAGAGGAGAATTCATTAGCAAGTGTTTGCATGAGGTTGATTCTGATCTAATCACACCTTAATCACTCCCAGATATATCAGTGCAGTTTCTCTGTGCATTTTACATCCTTATTCAGAAAAAAAAAAAAAAAAAAAAAAAAACAGGAGCAAAGCTTAGGTTTAAATCATGTGATTTAATGTGAGATCAGGCTGAGATTCCATGCCTTCCGTAATAATTCTAACAAAACAGAAGGAAAATTTATTTTCATCTGTCTAAAGAGAAGTGTGGATTGAAAGAGGACAAAGCTTTAAGTTGCCAGGTCTATCAAAACACGTGCAAACTTGTGTGTCCTTTCCCAAGAGCTTGTTCTAAGGACTGGGAACAGGACTTGAAAGCCGAGGATGTCATAGATTCATTGGAGTCTTTTCTTTCATGGGTTTCAAACAAACAGAAGTTCATTAAATCAAATACAGATGTCAGTTTCCTCAGGGACTGGGAAAAAGATCCTGCCCTACAGTAAACACAACCACACACACTGGAAATGAAGCATACTTCTGTGGTTTTAATTATGTCCAAATTTGTTCAGATGGATCTCTATGTGAACAGTATCTTGAATTCTATGTATTTGAACTACATGCGTGTTCCTACATGGGAATGATCCTGCTACTTTGCTTAGATGAAGCATATTTATGCTTGTAGTGTTGCATGTTTATGTTTCTATGTGTGACATGAGTATTTCCAATCACATTAGGCCTAAACAGTAGACAAGAAAGCAGAATGTCACTTAGTCCACATTAGGGTTACATAGTTTGTATTTTAAGCTTTCAAGTTTCTCATTTTTAGCAATCCATTTCCAATGGTTTCAGGAAAACTGTACAATTAAATATATTTTGATTGCTTTAGAAGGTTAAATAAGAAAATGATCATAAAATGACTAGCACAGTTCTTAGAATGCTGCTCAATAAATGGTATTTACTTAAGAATTAGAAATTTCACTGTTCCTTCAGCAAAGAGAGTTTTGTGCATAATTACAAAAACTAGCAAGTGTAGGAAAAAATTATGTCCTAGCATAATGAACTGTCCAGTTTCACAACAACTGTTATAAGTAGACAACATAACCCTGGAGATGTTTAAAATCATTTCATTCAATCCATAAGGTCAAAACTAGTTTTCTAACCATTGTAAGTTAGTTCGGTAATTCAGTCTACTGATATTTCACTACTGATACAAAAACATGGTAGCTAAAACTTTGGAGACGGTGAATAAAAGCTTTGACACTAAACTACACAAGCACTCAATACAGTTTTCAGTGCCACACTGTCATCACAAAAGATCATAAATTAAAAAACCTGTTCATTGCACGTTGACCTTTGAATACATACATTTTAATATCCTTTATGGGAGACCAGGTGGGAACTGTACCAGACGCATTCCTGCTTATGGGAGGTTGATGTCTGTCCTGAGAGAAAGCATGAGATGAAGCTAAATTTCTATCATGGAACTTTCTTTCAAAGAACATAATGTTTCTTGAAACAGCAGACGCTGTATTCGGGTTTGTTCATTTGCTGTCTATTTTCTTGAAAATACCAGAAGCAACCCTGTCACTAGCTCAAAATACACAGTTGGCACTTTGTTTCCAGCGGTAACATTTAATCTTTCAAGTAGAAAAGAGAAATTTGGAAAAATCTGTATTATTTATCAAGGTGTATTCCAGAGTCCTACCAAGCCTTCCAGTGAATTGTCTGTGACATTAATGAATGTGATTTATAGGTGGTATAAAAGCCCGTGCCTCCATGAAAGGTAAACTTAAAATCTAAGCTAGACCAATGAATCTTAACAGAGTATAAAAAAAATTGGCATGTTTGTAGATTGTATTTTGCAAATAAGCTTCCAAAAATTATTGCCACCTACCAAATTTTTAGTATCAAAGAATATCCACAGCTATCAGAATTCTATTAAAATATTCCTCCTTTTGTACTATGTTAGTTTATGAAAGTAGATTATTTCCATCATCTATGGAAATGTTATGTTCCAAAACAACATAAAGGAGTAGATTGAACACAGAAACATGTGTGAGGATTAATCTACTTTCTATTAAACCAAAGCTAAAGTTATTAAAAAAAAATGTAAAACACCGTTATGTGTTCACTAAATATGAACATGTTGGAAAACATAGGAGTATTTAACAAAGTATATTATGATGTTTTGTATTTATATAATGACTTTAATGTTATTTTTTGTTAAAAACTTAAAATAAAAAAGCTAAAATAGCCTTCCGCTTTCTTAGCTATAACTTTGAATGCAGTATGTATTGATATTACTCACAGAAGGTTATTTTAGTCCTAGAGAGTTTTGAAAACCACTGTCTATATTGTTCATAAAAATAGCAAATGGGTTCAAACAGAAAAAAACATTAAATCAACTGACAGTGACTGACAAACACTGGTAGGAAAAATTAAAACTGGGAAACCCTGTTTCAGAGCGATGAGACTTGTACCCTATGCCCAAGAGCACGCTGCAGAATACTGCTACCCACTTAGAATGCCTTAGAGCCCACTCACTCTGCCCATGACGTCACACATCCTAATCATGAGGCAGGCACTAAGGAATGTTCATAAATTTTACTGAACCTAATGGAAAGGTTTATGCTATTTGCTCTTTTCCAAAATTCTAACACAAAGCAGAGGGTTAATGGTTACTGGTCTAGGAAGCAAATGCCAAAAAAAAAAAAAATCCCCCCAAAGCATCTTAAGGTATGAAGCAGATATACTAGACAACTATGTAGCTTGTGTGATTTTGAAAGAACAGAATGTATTCCTCCCCACAAATGAAACATTTTATAACTCGTAATTGATGTCTGAATTCATTATTATAATTGGATATATGGCCTTTTATTCTATAATGAAAAATGTCGAAATACAAATATTCAAAAAAGAAGCAGCTTATTCACTCAAATTCACAATAAATTTAAAATGATTGATATTACACAGGTTTCAAAGTGACATGATCAGATGAAAATAATAGGGTAGGAGCTCTGAAATGAAAGACACTTAATAGATGGTAAGAGGAAAGACACAAAGTAGAAAAATTGGAGGTTTAGAAGAAACTTTATTTCATAATTTAATACAAAATGAGTCATGTTTTAGAAATCTTTCAATGCCACTCCCCATCAATAAATTACTAATCATGAATTTACAGACCTCCCGTAATCCTATGTTTACAGAGGAAAGAAAATATATTCAAAAGAACTCACTCTTGGCCCACAAATTAAATCAGAGCTTTGACCTCTCGGGCACCTGTATGTCAGCTACTACCTTGTGAAGTTACTGCTCTGTCTCTGCTACGTTCACAAGTTCCAGAAGGCTCCTCCTTTGCAATGGAAAGATGGTGTACTCTTAAATCAGCTGTGTTGGTTCAGGGTCGTGGAGGGGGAGCTGGAGCAGAAGGAAGGGTTACCCTGGGTCCACCCAGTCCCCTCAGCTGTCGTCTTTGTCATGGTGGACAAGAATGTATGTTCTTTGAGCCTCAGTTTCCCTTCAGAGAAAAGTGGCAGTGATTTTTATTCTCATTGTCATTTCTACTTCTACTAGTCCTAGTTCTGCTCTACTACTACTACTTACTACTACTACTACTACTACTACTACTACTACTACTACTACTGTGATTTGAAACACGAAACACTACTATATTTTAATTATTTAGAAAAGAAGCTGACATTTCTGTCACAAATATTATTTTTAACATGTCTTATTGGAATTTTGTAGAACAATATTTCCTTCAAGGAAAATAAGAATGCAGAATATAAAGAGAATTTTAATGAGACAAATTTGTCTCATGAGGAGAAAAATCTATATTTAAGTAACTCGTTTGTTTATCTCAGTTTCTTATTAACTAGTTAAGAACATGGGCTCATCCACTCAGCTTTCTACAGCAATGCCCAAAGGGTTTCCTCCCAAACAGTAAAAGAAACACATAAAGAATTTAAAATGAGAATCTGTCTCTATCAAAATCCATCTCTGGCCATGTCCTAGAGGAATTCTAAGAGGTCGAGATATCACAATCATGCATTTTCCACTCCTTATAAAACCGTCCTACAGTATGGATGGAAACTGCCCATAAGTCTTGGCCGTGCACATGTTACACACTACATATTACCCCATCACACGTTCTTTGTCACTCTCTCCCCATTAGGTACTCAGGCTTGTTTCCCTACAGACACTTGCAAGTGGCAAAAGCAGTCCTTGGAAAAGAAAGACCTACTTTCCTATGTTTTGCCCTAGTAGTCTTGGAAATCTCTTTGCCTTCTAATAGTTGTGTTATACCAATACATAGATTTAAAATCACCAGCAACTATGCACAAGAATTTACTATGCCTTTCAAATGACTAATCGCCTGAAAGTCTCCACCTGGGATACCCACGTTGGTTGCTATGTCTCATCTTCCCTCAGGGTTTTAAGTTATTTTTTCCACCTGCAATTGACATCTGTTTGTATATTTTTTAAAATCTTGGTTAGTCAAAAAAAAAAAAAAGGCCTCCTAACTTGAAATGTAATTAAATACCAGAAACAAGGAAAGGGTTGTCAGATCATCACATGATTACAATAGATTTATTGGGAAAAGTTCTCCCTTTTTCTTGCCAAAGGCTGCATAACTGATAGAATTATTGACTCGGTGCATGAGATGAAGAATAGTCATCACTAAGGATCATTTTTTTTAACCCACTTAGTCAACAAAGACTCATTCGTTAATCTTCGTTCTCAGTAGTACATGGTGTTAGTACTCCAGACCACATGGTTTTTTCTCTGTGTCCAGTACTACAGAAGGTATTGCCACTGTGCTAAAGATTATAGTTCTCACCTTGAGTCTGGGTAGTCTAGAACTAGACTGGTTACTACAAGTTCTGGTAGCTCCTAACTCTGATAGTCTATGTATTAATTTCAGTGCATTAGGATTGAAATAGTGCTCTCCAGTCTCAATTTGCTTCTTAATGATCTTTTCCTTCTACTTTCAACACCAAAAATATACACATTTAAGATAAATGTGTTTTGAGACATATATACATTGTTACGTGACTACTACTATCAACCTAAAACCAATATATATCCAGCCATTTCAAAATGGAACACATCCCCCTGACTCAGTTCATATGTTAATATGTTATTATTAACTGAGGATATCATGCTGTAAACATACCTTCAGAACTCTCCCATCTAATAACTGAAAGTCTGTGTACCTTTTAATGTTCTTTTTAAAATAGAAGCTCTAAATTCTTCTAAAATTCCAAGAAAACAAATCTAACAAATATAGAAGTCCTTTAAGGTTTTGGTGTCCTTTAAAATACAAGTCAAGGATCAATTATCAAAACAAACCCATTCCATTAATCAGTTTGCTAAGGTGCAAATTGTTTATCAGAACACAATGCCAGGGAAGCTGCTTTGTTTAATGACAATCCTAACAGCAAGAATCCCTGGGGCAGGAAGCAAGTAATCAGGAATCCATCTCTGAAACTTTGAGAACAGTGGCAGCAGTCTATTCTAATGCATGGTTACAGGGAGACCTTGTACAGAGAACAATACACTGAAATAGACCAGACCTGTTATAAAACAGTAAACTTAAAAATAGCTCTGGACCTAACACAATTAAGAAATTTTTGCCTTCTAGGATCAAGTTTAACACTCTACGCTGTTCCAAATAGATTTTTATTGCCCACTGTGTGCACCCGAATACACATAGCACAACCACGTTTTCACAAAGAACTTCAAGATGTGTGAGTGTCCATGAAAGTTCATGATGACCCCAGACTCAAACTTGAACTCCTAAATGCTTGATGTATATATAGATCAAGGAGATGTTTGAATACTTCCATGTACTTATTCCGCGTTAGACCGAATTAAAAAAAAATACATGAAAAAGTTATGATAATCCTATAAACATACCAGCAAAATAATGTATCCGAGTGAAATACCAAATTAAAGTCAGATGATTTCCGGAGAAAAGAGGGAGAGTGGACTTATCTGACCCTCCAACAGACACAGGGGCACATGCAGAGGAAGGGCACTGAGAAGAAGGGCTGTCCTGTCAAAGGGACTCGGAGTCCATCATCTGAGCTCAAGGCAGGCCTACTGAACTAGGAGAAGTCAAGATGAATCCAGAAGACAGGTTCAGGCCCAATTATGGGAATAAAGCCAGCCTTCCAAACACAAATCTTTTTTTTTTTTTTCATGCAGTCTCATGACTGAGGGAGTGCTCTCAGAGTTACATGATGATCAACATTTCCCTCAACTTAGAGGTGGGGTCAGGAATGCTGGGAAGAGGTCAGGGTCACTCTGAGAGTGACACAGGGAATGACAGAGAGTCCTGTTTCCCAGTCCAGCCATCTCCGAGCCAAGATACACTCCAGCCTCCCTCTTCTTTCCCAGGTTCCAGAGTCCTGCAGTGGAATGACCGGCTGGAAGCTGGAACTGCCCCTTATTTTTTCCTATCCCTGGGACAAGAAAGACAAGAGAGGAGGGCCACTGAACTTTAAACTTCCTGATAAACTATAATGTGGGAAAGTGCCATTTTTAGGTTTACATGAAGGAGCTACCTCTGAGAATGGCCTCTTGGCTTGTGAAAAACTAGAAACATCCCAGGAAGTCACTGCAATGTTGTAGTACTGTGAGAAATTGTATAAAAATAAACATTGGATTATTTCAGGCCTAGTCCCTTGAGAAAATGAGCCAGAATTACTCAGAACTACCAGCCTAATCTTGACAGAACAGAGGAAATTAACAACTGAAGCCAGATTTTTTTCTCCTTCTAAAAAAACTGGGGGGAAACTATTTATGATATTTTGGAAAATGAAAAAGAATCAGGTTAACCGTGTGATTCAAATGACCCTGAGCCCAAGATGGCTGATATTCGTGATGAGAAAAAACAGAGGAGCTCAGTGCCTTGGGAAGGTGTCTGCTGAAGCCAGACTCACGACAGCCTAAACACTGTATTCAAAGAAGCACACCCTCTGAAAACCTGATTCTCTAGAGCTTGGTGGCTTCTTTCAAAGGTTTGCTTAAATATTTGCTTTTCCTTGGGAGAAATCAAGATTTTAAAGGCTAAAAGGAAGCACACTCTATCATGATGTCACTGTGGGAACTATCCTCAGGCATGACCAAGAAAGGGCTTCCTTCCCACTGAAAAATAACTTCCCATTGAACCTCTGGTTTAAAAGAAATCTACTTACTGAGAAAGCCAAAAGCAGCCGAGACTTAATTCATGTTAGTGAGAGGGACTGAACAATAGCTCAGAGTAACATGTTGAAATGTCAAAAGCAATTCCCTCTTAAGTGCAATCACTTTCTACAATTTAATCCATCAACACTGTACTATTCTAAGACCAACTACGCAAGCCGCAACCTCTGTTCAAGGGGCAGAGTATATACATTCTTTATATAAGCAGAGTTCTAGGTCCATGATATCCTGGGTTTCCTCTTTGTACGGGACAGAAATCAGAAATAATCTAGAGACGTGACATGGAATAGAAAATGAAGGTATCATGCCTCTTATTCTTTACAGCTAATTTGAACCTCAGAATCTCACATGAATTTTCGTGCAGAAGGCCTTTCTACTGCAGGCAACTGAATGGCTGGACAAGCAGCTCGAAACTATTACATCTATACAATCTACATTCTTAGAAAATAAAGAGAAATATGAATAGCTAGCTTCTTTGTGTTCATGTTTGGGAAAGGAGCCACTGCTCACATCTTCACTGCCTGTGATAGTTAACTCCTCCAGAAAAGAGATGCTAACATAGTGTTACAACTAATAGCCTGGAGTAAGTGAGGGCATTTCTTTTTGAGGAATGGCAGCAAACAGTTTAGGGTGGAGGAAACAGGGCACCATGGAGAGCCCTAAGCTCTCAAGCTGTGGTGCAGTTCTAACCGCTAGGAGAGGAGGTCCAAATACAGGCAGAATTAGCCACACAGGGTCTTCAATACAGCATAGTCTCGAGAAATTATCAGCCACAGTGATCACTCATGGATAATTTTGCAGTAGGTAGGATATCTAAGCCCTGGAGTATTGCTTTTCCCTGTCTGCTGACTGGGGACATCTATAGGCCAAATAATAAAGCAGATCTCAAGGGGCCGCACTCATACGTGGTGCAGAGGGTTGACAGCTTGTTCCTGGAAAGTAGTCTAAATGAAATATATCAGTGTTGGAATTGTCCATCCTTGGGTTGCACGAATCTAATTTTTCATCGTCTAAGTAAAGTCATTCCAGGGTGCAGGGTAGGTTCATAGTGAGACCTTATACTCCCTCCTTCTCTATCACTTCAGGTCTATAAGTAGTATTCAGGCTCCTTCATTTGTGCCCATTCTAAATCTCCTTACCGCTCCTTTTTCTCCTCTCCCGGCCTTGGCGATCTTCCCAGTGTTATGACCCAAACACGAATTTCTAAGGAATCTGAACCCTAGCGATCATTTCCTTCTCAGGCTGGAGTTTATGTTTATGGAATCACAGTGACAATAGGCAAAGGAGTGGGACAGGAAGTACCAAACAGATCTTGATTGGGTGTATTCCTACCTGCCGTGATCCAGCAACCCTGTCTGAACTTGCTAATCAAGTCAATCACTTCTGCAAGGCTGCAAATACCCTTCTGACCTGTTGCTTCTCGGGCACAGAGAAGGTAGACTGCTCGGACAGCATCCAGACATTGAATCTCAGTGAAATCTTACTGGATGCCTTGTAAGTGTGTGCTCCCTTTCTTCTAGCCACCAACCCCAATGCTAGAAGCCAGTCATACCTTCTCAAATGCTCGTGATTTCATACACAACCTCATGCTAACGCTTCTACAGAACAATGACCTATTTATTGTTTCTCTTAAAACCCTAGCACTAGGAAGCTTTGTCTGAATATAGCTCGCAGTTCAACCACATCCATTCTTGGTTTAACCCTCATACTGAATCAATCTATCCAGCACCAAGCTTTGACTTTTTCCTCTTCCTCCAGCCTTCATGATTGACACTCTTATCTCTCATAAGAACATAGTCATGAAGTAAAGAAGATTCAGGTAATACTTTATGGTTGACATGAAGAGGGGCAAAATATGCTATTAGCTTATACTTCCCTCATGCTTTCTTTTTCGCTTAGATTTCTTGTAAATTTGTCATTTCTTGTGAACTTCTACTAGTTATGGTCAACTTAACTCCATGGGAGATACAACTGAACAGAGCTCATATGGGTCTTTACAGAGCTTAGTAACCTGTCAGGAGATTTTTCTCAATGGGAGAGTTATTCCTCATTGCAAATGCCATAGCTTTGCCCTAGAACTCTAGGGCCAAAATATGTGACTTGTACTGATATGACAGAGACCATCACTTCTGTATCTTTAAAGTCCTTGCAGATGATTCCAATCAGTGGCTTTCTCCTCAATAGTAATAACTGTTTTCAATTCCCTATTTCAGTTGATGGAGCAGGCAGTTCAAAATTCTTTTGCTTTTCATTTTCCATTCTAATGGCTCTCACTCCATAAGCCAAAATTTCAATTTTGGTTATTCCAAACTTTTGAGTATTGAATTCTAGGTTGTATGGTTGGGTGAGTGAGTAAATAAAAACTAGGTGTGCTCAAGAACATAATGGACCTACACTAAGATGAACTTTGGCCAGGACCCCACAGATCTCTATATCTGAGTAGTCCTACCCTCTAACAGGAACATTGTAACCTTCAGATTTCCAGTTACAATACCAGTTAAGACCCTGTCCACATCAGTCTTAGAAATGTTTAGGATTACCATTCCTCAAGCATGAGCACCTAGGCGAATATCTATCCAGTTCCTTTACAGGAAACAATAGGAATTATTACAGTACATAGCTAACACTGTTTCATCAAGGGGTCTCTTAGGGATCCAGGTACCTCATCAGTCACTGTGTTTTGTAGCTAGAAACTGAGACCCTGAAGTTGGGACCCACTGCACATTAATATTTATTTTTATAATGTGTTAAATATACAATCACTATCCTATTTTGATTTAAGATTGTTGTTGCCTATAAACAACATACTATGTACAGTCATTTTAGCTGTCTCGGACTGTGCCAAACCCTAGCATAATTCATATCCGTTGATTTTTGGAGTTATCATTCTGTGTCAGCACCACTGCTTCAGAGCTCCACCATCCCATAAGCTCCTGAAGATCTCTGCTCTATGACTGCCATTCCTGCCATCAGTGTTTCCTGTAGTAAAGAAAAGAGCCACCACCAACTTCTCAGTGATTCTGATTTCACTTCTCAGCGAAGCCCTGAGGCTTTCGATGATAGTTGAGTCATCCGGGTCTTCTCTTACGATTCTTTTGACTTTCTATACTATGTGAATCCTAGCATGCCCACCTCCCAGAGCCCTGAAACTCCTTCCTTCATCGTCTACAACTGCAGTTCAGCGTTTCACGTCTTCATTGGGAGCCATCACTCTGCCCAAGCTTCAAAGAGCAATTCCAGCAATAAGTTTTCCTTTTCTCTGGACTCTGTAAAATGTTGGATACCATGTGCAGACAAAATGCTTATGAGTTAATGAACTTTTTCTGAACCACTTTGTGTTCAAGTTCCCTCACCAAACTCATTAAAAACCGATTTCATGGCTACTAACAATACATGCTAGCTAGATTATTCAACTTCCTCAACATAACTGTTATAAATATACAAATTTTCTGATTCTTAGATTCCAAGAGTATTAGTCACCTGTATTTAAATATAGCTACCATTCTTATAATAAAGGATATCACCACTGATTTCTGTTAAAATAGTTAATTCTAAAGCAATGTGTATATATATATACTATAGAGTAAGCATCAGACGCCACCATTATGTCCTTAGGATCATATTCATCCTAAACCTGACTCCTTCATTATCACAAAATGGCTACCAAAAACAAATGAGCCTGGCTGTTACTTTGTCTGTGTCCAGTCTGAGGGAGAGAAAATTTCTTCTCTATTTTCCTCTCTGATTGAGAAAATATGGAGCTTATGCTCAATATTGTCACAATACCAACCATGAGAATCAACAGTTATTTGAGTCTCTAATATAAAAGCCAGAGCTCCAGCAGCCTCAACAAGCAAGATTCTACCACCCATGAAGATATACTAATGAACAACATGAATGGAGGTTAAAAATTAGAGGAAAAATATTTAGTCAAAGAGATGCAGTAAGCCTGAGTCTGTCTTAAGTCTCTGACTTAAGAATTAGGGGCTATTGAGTCAGCAAGAATAATGGATACTTAAGCAGTCCTGGTAAATGTGTGATTCTAGCCATCATCTCCAGTACTTGAAGACAGCCCTTCCTTCACAATGACCCCTAAAAACTCATTTGTCAATCAGTCTCACCTTCTCTTTGGGCAATGGGGAGGCAGTGCTGTCAGAAGATGCTCTAAGGCAGAGAGATCCAGTTTTTGAACTATTTTTAGTTATTGGGTAGGACCAAATGAAAATTCATAGGTTTCAGCTTGATTGGTTGCATTTTGACTAATTTATTAATACCATTTTAAAAAATGAAAGGGATTTTTGCTTTTCTGCGTATTTGCTTTAGCTTATTTTTTTTTACATTTTTATACGTTTTTTAAATGTAATTTTCACACATCTAGCCTCAGTGACTAGAACTGCCTGGCAACCATTGGTAAGCACTAAATATTTAAATGAGGTCAATTAATGTAGCCTTTGAAACCTAGAGATGGGGGGACTTCTAAGAGCACTGAGGGAAGTGGACTGAAATGGTCTAAACTTTTGTTCTAATTTGAAGAATACATTAAATAATAATTCTCTCAAACCATGGACTGCTTCATTGCAATCCTGTATTTTATTTGTCAACCTGACTGGGCTAATGGGCAGCCATGTGAACTAATGAAACATCATTTCTTGATATTTCTCAGGGGGTATTTTGAAAAGTCGTTTGCAGTTGAATTCATATATTGAGAAAAGATTGGCAGAAAGATCTAAGAGCCAAACAAAGGAGTAGAATGCATTTTCTGGGAATGACATCATCCTTGTACTCCAGAATGCAAAATGCTTGTGATGACCTATACAAGATCTGTGCAAGATTGGGTCCCTCAACATCCTGTCATGGATAATGAGGTCAAGAGGCTCTCCTCCTCCCTGAGGATTTGTAAGTAGTTAATGGTTGCTGGGACAAGAAGAGACAATTTCTTCAGTGGTGTAACTACTAGCAAGTTACCAATGCTTCTATAAGTAATCCTAATTAAAGTCATGGGGACATTCCTGAAAAAGACTTGAAAGTAAGAAGGGACTTCTTATTTTCAGGAATCAGGAAGAGAATCAGCAGAGTATAAGGAGGATTGGAGAGGGTAACAGGCTGAAGATGTTCAAAATACATGTATGAAAATGTCATAATGAAAACAATTACTATATATTATTACTATATACTAATAAAAAGATTGCTCTAACCAGAGTCCATGAATAACATTGAATTGGATGAGAGACCAAACTGAACAAAAAGACAAATGGAGAGCAAATTCCTCTCTCACAATTGAAACATATCTTCTCCTATCCTCAGATAATGGTGCTTGGTCCTTGGAACTCAATCCAGAGCTTAACAACAGCAACTGCTCCAGTTGTCAACCAGATTCAGACTGATTTCCAACAAAGGCCGGCATAGCTTCTAACCTCGGAGAGCATATTTGGGATTCTCAGGAACCAAAATCATCCAAGCCAATTTTCACAATAAGTCTCTTCTTAAATACCTATATCATCTTATTGGTTTTGTTTCTTTAATGATCTCTTGCTGATACACACATCTATTTCAGTAAAATAAACAACAATTCAACTGATGAGCAGAATTCATCACACAAATCTTCTGCATGTAACATTTGTGATTCAGTTTGGAAGTATTTCGTTTTCTTGGTGTTAATGAAAGTTAAGGCATTTTTTTCTGTTTTAAATTATTAGTACTTTACAAGTCTCTTAAGGAGATATTGTGCTTTTAAAACCATCATCTATTCATATGTCTGATATTTGAAACAATCACTCTCTAGCAATGTAACATCCAAAGTAAAAATTCAATATCTTCTACCATTAACAACATCATTAATAACAAATGTCTGTTTAATTACTCTTGCTAAGATTAAAAAGGCCATTATTCTTGTAACTTGAGAAATTCATTAGCTGGAAAAGACTGTTTAATGCCAAATGCACTCCTTAAAGATGCAGTCCCCGATATTTGAAGGTATTTCTGACACTCATGCATTTGTATTACTTTAAAAAACATTACCCAACTGTGCTGAAGATCATGCTGGGACAATAAGCAAGCACTGTAACATTTCAAAATCAAAAATGAAGCTACAAGACATTTTACAGTACCATACAGAGTCTGTTCTTTGGAGTATTTAAACTCTCCACACTGAGCCCATTATTCATCTTGCATTTCTCACTGATTCTGTGCTCCAGTGAGTCTCACATCAACACAGTGCATCCTAAGGTACAGGTAATATTCATAAACATCTTCTCAAAGGGATTCAGAACCATAACTTAAGGTTTCTGAAAGTCAATTTTAATGTCTGAGACTTCAAGGAATTTAGACCCATTAAATGAAAATTAGAAGATGGGATGTAGAACATCTTTCCTAATCCACTGTTTCAGCTAAATATATTTTTAGCACAGAAACTTACTTAATATTTAGTAAGAATTAGAACAGTGACAGTACTTTCAGAAAGCAACTCAAGTTGTTTTAGTGGTATCAGCTACATGCCATGTTTTGTAACAGCTTTTCACTTCTTTTCACTGCAAATAGTAAGGCAGTCATAGGATTAGCCATGCTGAAGCATTTCTCCTTACAGTAGGATGCATGTACTTAATGGATCTGATGACATTTCATACTCATGACTTAGCCTCAAGGATACAACATCTCAGCAATACAGGAGCACAAAGAACAGCAGGATTCAAATAATTATGGTGAATTATTATCCGGAATAAAGATGCTGCTTCTAAAGAAGAATTCAATTCCTTGCAATAGTAAATGGTTCTCCCTTCTTTTCTTCCTTACTTTAGCACATGCAAATGGATTGCCTCCTCAGTGTCAGTAGCTATGATAAGGTCTACTTAGAGTTGAGGGTGACTGCATATCTACCATGGAGGAGTTCTTACACCCTGTCTGGGCTGCTAAGCCTTTCAATCAGTGGAGGCCATCTTGCAGGTAGGTGCTACACTGATTATTTGTGCTTGTTGCTCAAATCCTGAATGGTCTTATAATAATAAAAAAAATATGCAGAACCAGATATTGGGGTAAATGCTGAAAGATCAGAGAGACAAAGGAACAAGCCACAGCCACCTCTTTCCTCTAGGACTCCTCAGCCTGAAAAGGCTTTAGTTCCTGTCTCCTCATGCCTTATGTACTTTTCTCCACCTAGCCATCACTTCCTTCCTAATGCTGGGATTAATGGCATGTGTGCTTCCCAAATACTGGAATTAAAGGTGTGAGATCTCAAGTGCTGGGATTAAAGGCATGTGACTCCCAAGTGTTGGAATTAAAGGTGTGTGCCACCATTGCCTGGCTCTGTTTTTCTCCTAAACTGAGTCAATCTCATGTATTCCAGGGTGTCTTTGAACTCACAATGATCCAGACAGATCTCTGCCTCCTGAGTGCTAGGATTAAAGGTGTGTGCCACCACTG
>CABHPH010160238.1:0-18132 GCA_902168325.1 Peromyscus nudipes | reverse complement strand
TGTGTGTGTGTGTGTGTGTGTGTGTGTGTGTGTGTGTGTGTGTGTGTGCATAGTTGGTTGGTGCCTCCCATATTGGTTTTTCTCCATTGTCAACTTAATTGAACACACCTCTGGACATGTCTATGAGTGTGTTTCCAGAGATGTTTCACTGAAGAAGAAAGACTTATCCTGAATATGGTGGCCACCATCCCCTTCCCCTGTGTGGGTCTTAAGGATCGAACTCAGGTTGTCAGGCTTGGCAGCAAGCACCTTCACTGTTGAGTTATCTCACCTGCCCATCTCACAGGTGTCCGCAGTGTGTTATAGCTAAACAGCTCCAAGGTTGGAGCAACATCTATCATGTGTTTAAGCCAAGAGTCTCCAAACCCACTGAAGTATGGATTCCTTTCTTATCATAACTCCTGCCGTGTTAGAATGAAGTTTCAGGGGACCACTTGGGAAAACTCTGGATCAACTGGTCCTACAATGCCCGATGAGCCCTGACAGTTTATGATCCTACAATCTACACCTTGCTAACATCACCAGCGTGGCTAAAGACATACATGGTCTCTCTGGTTCCCCATGGCACATTTCAATGGCCATCAAACCCATCTGCAGGTGACTGAAGTCCTTCTTTGTTATTTACTTGCTGAAACTGGCAAGGTTTCAATGTCTGCACCCATAACCTGCTTCACTGTGGCTGGTTTTTCTCATTGCTCATATAACTACCACAGGACCTCAGGAGTCAAGTTTCAATCCTATCTCTGCCACTTACAGCCATAGGGACTAGAACAAGTCACTATAGCCCTCCAAGCCTCAGTGACACCTGGAATTGTAATACACCTCCCAAGATCTCCACGTTAGGCATATGCACTCTGTACAGTCCCCTCCCCTTGAATATAGAGTACCACTGATACAATTACATTAGAAAAAAATGAACTGATTTTGAGTTAAGCAAAAGCAAGGTGATTTAGTGTGTGCCTTCTCTAATCAGGTGAGCTCATTCTGAAAACATTGTAAGTGAAAATGTTCTGCAGCAGGCTTGGGGAGTTGGGGTAGTAAGTAGTCATATGAATTGCTATGCATAAAGTCACTTAACTAGAAGATGAGGTCTTTAATTGTGTTTTTTGTTCCTATAACAAAATTCCTGAGGCTGGATACTTTATGGAAAAAAAAAAGAAAGAAAAGGGATTGGTTGCTCTATAATTCTGGAGGAGGAATTCCAAAAGCATGGAGAAATAAAGTCTTACACCGTGTCCCAACAAAGAGAAGTAGGAAAGAAAGAAGGTGTGTGTAAGTGGAGTGTGTGTGCAAACAAGAATAAAGGGAAGTCAGGCCTGGCACCTCTGAGACTGCCCCGCACTGTATGGTCAATACATTTTGATTTTAAATGTGATAGTGATGATATCTGTTATGTGAGGTTCTGAGGCAGTCCAGCATATAAAGATGCTCCAAATGTTTATGTCCACAAAGATTGCTGCTGCAGCTGGAACATGGGACAGGCCACCAGAGGCCACAGCACAGTTATAAAGATCCACCTGTGCCTTTCAACCGATAACCTTTTACCAGCATCCTTTAGAGTGGTTGACTCCCTTCCCACTGGCACGCTTCGCCACAGTCAGCCCCAGCAAGCTGCTATCTTAAAGCCTGGTCACTTCTGCTTTCCCTTCTCTTCTCCACCCCTTGCAGGGCTGTCCTGATCAAGCCAGACCTGATTGTGTGTAAACACAAACCTTGGTGCAGTGGGAAGGGGCTTGGACCTGCCTAGGCTCAGTGTGCCGGGCTCTGCCCACTCCCCATGGGAGACCTTGATTTGGGGGATGTGGGGTTGCTTGGGAGAGAGGGCTGGGGAGTGGGAGGAGGGAGGAGGTGGGGTCTGTGGATGGTATGTAGAGTGAGTAGAAAATTTTTTAATAAAGAAAAATGGGGGGGGGAGAAAGTATACTGTATCCAGCCTGGAAAGGCATACTATCTTTACAAAACTGAAATGGAATAAAGAGTTAAAGTAATTGAAAACAACAACAACAAGAAAGACCAACAACAGGTTTAATCTCTTGCAGTAGAGAGGTGCTGACAGTCGCTATAGTTTGGAGAGTGGGTGTGTAAGAAACTTGATCCCCAGTGTCATTTATAGTGGTATTTGGAGGCTGGGCTTTGGAAAGGCTGTTGGTAGTATATGAGGTCGAGAGTGGGGTCCCTCAGACAGCACTAGTGACTCTGCAAGAGGAAGAAAGTGGACTAGGTTGGTCTACTGACTCAGTCTTGTAGTGACACCCATCACTGTGTTGTGTATGATAGATGTCAAGAAGATGCCAGGACCAGAATCACAAGCCAAGTAAACCTCTAATGTTTATAAATCACCTTCTCCTGAGTATTTTATTACAGCAATTAAAACCAGACTAAGAAACCCAGTTTCTGAACTCCACTTACCAGAGAGTCAGTGGGCCGGTTCACCATCTGTCAATTGTGATTCCTTGCAATAGCAAGAAGTGTCTGTGTACCAGCCAGGTTAAGCCTGTGTTAGGTGCCACGGCTGAATAAGACACTATCCTTGGGCCTATGTTAGGGTACAAATGGGGAGTAGCAATAATAAGATTTCTGTCGGAGATCCTGTGTCAGATTGGAATTCCACAAGTCTATTTGGCTGTACTGAGGGAGAGACAATGACTGTTTAGTCCTTTGAAGGAGACATTAAATGCTCAGTTATAAGATTGCCAAGAAGTCTATTACCAAAGCTTTTCCCTCATTTTGAGACATCTGCCACCCAGTTAGGGGAGGAACACACCCTGCATGGTGACGAAGTCCCTGGATCTGGTGGACCTGTCAATCTACAAAAGGGCTGAGGAGCCCAACACAGAGAGGAGCTGTGTGTGCAAGCACTACCCCTGTCCTGTTGCCCCTCTTATCGCTCCTACACAAAACATAAACACAGAAAGCCGTATACAGGAGTTTCAGGGTGATGTATCCAAACACACTCACTGAATTAGTGAAACACAGCCAGTGCGGACCGGAGGCTGCCGGTGACGGATGCGGGAAGGTTTTGCGATTTTCAGAATGTCACCAGTCAGTGTGATCTCACTGTAAAGTTTCAGCGAAGAGTTGGAGAAAATGGAAGTCTTCACCAAGCTTTTCCAACAAGGGAGAGAGGTAGAGCGAGGGTACTGGGCAGAACTTGTCTTGGCGCATGGGCAATGGAGCCTGAGGGAAAGTCAGGATAGTTCAGGGTTCTGAACTGAAGAGTGGCGTCATCTTTCTTGGGCTTGAAAAGTGTCTTTCTGGACACCATACTGGAAATAAAGGCGACGGTAGAATCAGGGAGACCTGGTAAGAGGCTAACGGAGCAGCTCAGCTGTGTGACGAAGGTGCTCCCTACCAGGGCGAGAGCAGTAAATGTATAAGAATCAATTAGATCCAGTGCATTTTTCTAAAGTAGGGCAAAAATAGAGCATTCCCTAACCAGTCTCATGAGAGGAACAAGAGTAGGCAGCAGAGTCCCTAGACAAGTGGGAAGTTGGAGTTGCCCCCCATGGAGGTACAGAAAATAGCGTGTTTGGGAAGGGGGTGAGGGGAAGGGTTCTGTTGGAGATGTGTTGATGATGCAGATTTCCTTCTCTGTTCCTCCTTCCCACGTGCCCACAAAGAAGAGGCCAAGCCAGCAAGTCTGAGAAAAGCAAGGTGGGCTTATTGAGAAAAAGGAAAAGCTAGGAAGTGGCTAGGAAGGGACGGCTGGGAGGAGACCCCCAAAGTGAGTTCAGGGATCTTTAGTAGGCTTGGGTGGGGTCTGATTAGCTGTATATGCAAAAGAGGTTTAAAAAAAAAAAAAGACCAGCATGTCCATCAGTGGAGAGCCTGCCTAAACCAGAGGGGGTTCTCAACTAGGGTCACCTGTCCCCCCACGCCTTCCTCAGTCCTCCCTTGTTGTCACAGTGAGGTCTGGAGATGTGAAATAAGGAAAGAGGTGTAAGCAGTTGCTGCTCCATGTTTTTTCATGCTCCATTTCTGGCCACCAGCACCTACCACAGCCCTGGTCTCTGCTCCTCCATCACTGAGTCTGAGAAGTCCCTCTGAACTTCATCAAATGCAGGGAGGTTTTAAGATCCTGAACAGGTAGGTGTAGATGCATTCAGGCTGCAAGGCATGGAAGCCTCTGACTCAGGAGAGAGGTCAACATTGATGCCATCAGTACACAGCTGATATTTCCAGACTAGGTGAACTCACACTAAGAAGATAACCATAGAGTGAGCCTCAGGGGTCACAATCAGGTCAACAGTAGGGAGAGCTCAGAGAAGAGATGAAAGAAACAGGAGGAAGAATCATTATCTGTGGGGTAGGGAAAGCAGACTGTTCTGTGTGGTCAAAAAAGAAGAATGATACCAGCCGAGCCAAGAATCGCTGATGGGCCGAGCGTGACTGCAGGCTGAAGATCATCCCCTGGATGAAGCAGCATTGCTAAGAGCAGTTTCCATGGAGAGGTGGGGTGGGAGGACCTCACTAGGTAATGACAACTCTGTTGAGAAGCTTGCTGTAATCATCAGGAAGAAGGTATGGGCACTAGCTTGAGAGAAATGGGACCAGGCAAAGGATTAATTAACATAGGTGCATATTAATTAATATGTTTACGTGAACATGGAGCCAAGCTAGTATAGAGAGGGAGGGAGAATTGCTGGAGGCAGAAGAGTGAGGCCCAGCTTCACTGAACTGTGTGTAGACACATAGTTCATCAGGGCATCATGTGGGAAGGCTGAGCACAGGGGGTAGATGCTGGCATGTGGGTAGATACAGTGGTGGAAGTGTGTGGAGGTCATCTTTGGTTACTGCAGTATTCCCAATGAAGTAGTGAACAAGCTGAGATGGAAGAGGGGGTCTTTTATGAGGAACCTGGGGGTGTTGTTAGCACAGAGTGTTAAGACATATGACGTCATCAGACTTGGCCTCATGTCAGACACCCAGCCTGCGACGCATCACAACAACCCTCAGAGGCTAGTGTCCAAAGACCCTGGAAAGAAGGACTAAAAACAGTCATGAAAACAGCCCTGCTTGGCTGGCTGATGAGGCAGGATCCAGAATGCAAACATCAGCCCAACCCACTGCAAAGTCTGTGCCCGGGACTGAGCTGGGCTGGGGTATAAGGCAGAGGCAAGGGTAGGAGGTAGAGGAGAGAAGGATCCCTTCCCTATTGTAAATCAGTGAAAGACAGAAAGAGACTCTGCAGGCTTGCCTCAAAGATCCATGAACAAAGTTGCCCATCACTGAGTTGCTCAGATGGTCTTCACACCTGCTAGGTCCCTTTGAGGGTCTCTCACCATGTTTTTGCATATAGCTTAATTAAAGACTGCATTTCCCACAGCCCATTAGACTCTATTATCATGTTCCTTGAGCTTCTCTTGGTCTGTCATGCATATCCAGGCCAGCTGAAACACATCAGGACTTCTGTATGAGCTTCCTGTTGCTGCTGTAACAAGTGAAGCACAGTTGAGTTGAGGTCGAAACCATGCAGATTTATCACTGATAGCTCTGGAGGTCAGCACTCCCATAAACATCTCACTGACTAAATACAGTGCTGGCAGGGCTTTGGTCTCTACGGGAGAATGAGAATCCACTTCTTTGTCTTTTCCAGTTTCTAGAAGTCACCTCAATCCCTGGACTTGTGGTCCATTTTCCCACCGCTAGACCCAGCACTGCAGGCTAGGTCCTTTCCACAGAAATCACTCTGACCTCTTCTGCCTTCTTCCACTTTGAGGAGCCCTTGTGAGTACATTGCCCCCCACCCCCAGATGCCTAAAAACACCCTCCCTGTTTTCAAGACATCTAACTGGCCACTTGAATTCTCTCCATCCTCCATACAGGTTCCACATCATACACATGAAGGAGTGGGTCCTGATGCCACCCACTTTAGTGGCTCTAAATATCTAGCTCCACGTCTACATGCCACCTTTGTGCAATACCAGCCTTCAAGTCCTTATTGTCTGCATTCCATCATTCATTCAATCAGTCAATCAGTTATTCATTCATACAGGATTAGGGACTTTAGAAGCCAGCCTGGTCTGGTAGCTCTTCTCCTGCCTCTCCTGCCGCTCCTGCAGTGTTTATTAATGAATTTGTTATTTCACTCAGAAATCTTTTCGAATAGGTGAAATGAAAATGTATTTTGCATCTAATCTACTGCACGCACCAGAAGCCTGTGAGCATAGAGGGAAGGAGTGAGGCTGGGGGAGGTGGGGAATAGTTCTCTCATGTCCCGGGCACCTTCCCTGCTCCTTCTTTAGCTAGGATACAACAGATGCAGGGGTGAGCTCTGGTGGGTGGTGGGGTTTCACCTGACAAACTTTGTTACAGGGCCATTTAAATCATTCTAATTGCTCAGAAACACCCCATTAAGTTCCCCAGCGAAGGGTGCTGGGGAAAAGGGCAAGGAAAAATTGAGGAGAAACTGGAAGGAAAAAGCTGTTTCAGACCTGCCATTTGGCTCCTGCAGCCTCTTGCACAGTTTGCTTAAAACAGGGAGGCAGGGGAGGGAGCCAAGGGCAAGAGAGAAAACAAACAGATAATGTCAGGTCCTGCCCTGAGAAATGCAAAATTCATTAGAAAAACATTGATTGCAAAGAATTGATTTGATTGTCAGACACACACGACATCCAAGGAAAATCTTTCATTATGATTCAGAATTTGTTAAAAGGAAAAAGCAGAGAGGAAGATGTGGAGCAAGGACAAACTGTTGCCGAAGCCCGCTGTCAGAGCCACAAGCCTGACCAGGGAGCTGTCTCCAAAGATGACCTACTGTCTTCTGGAGGTGACTTACCTGCGTTGTCCCAGGACTGGCCATCGTCTGCATCCTCTGTAGAGAGGCACAGATCTGTGGCTGGGTCCATTACTCGGGCTGTTTGGAATAATCTCTTTGTAACTGCCACTTGCCCAGAGCAGGCAGACCATTCTCCAGCTGTCTGTAAGGCCCCCACCCCGCCCCCCAGCTTTCCCTCCTCCCCTGCAGTGAACTTGCATATCTGAGTCTGGATAAAGAACCAGGGAGCTCCAGGTTACTAAGGACTCTCTACCCAATGCTACCCTGGCTTAGCTGCCACTCTCTAGGGAACACTGCTAAGCCTCTCTCAGGCCTTGCTCCCACCTCACACCTGCCCAGGGTTCTAATCCTCTTCAACCTGCTGCCACCTCTCATTCCTCCACATCTGGAAAGCTAGGCCCTTCTGTTTGGGATTGTGATGTATTCCTTCCAGCTTCTGGTTTTGACTTCAATTTTGACTTCATTGACATGGCTTCTCTAAAAAAAAAAAAAAAAAGCCTTAAACCACAGCATCCATCCCTCAGCCTCTAGCTTCCTCTTGTAGATACCTCACTGGCTTCATACAGACCCTGGTTCCACTCTTCCTGGCATCCAGAGCTGGGAAGAGGAAGGGGTCTAGAGCTGGGAAAGTGTTGAGAAAGGAAAGTCAACTGCGAGCTTCCCACCACTGGTGTCACACTGATCAGTCCTCCAAGAGTCAGAGCCTCTGACTGGGTGATGATGAGCATGGGGCAAGCAGATTCCATCCAGCATCTAAAGTGATGAGCTAAAGGCATCCTGAATAAAAAGTCAGTGATCCTTTCAAAGAGTGAAGTTTGCTCAAAGGACAGGCAGGTGTATTATGGTGAGCACACCCATTCATCTTGTTACACGCTGCAGGAACAGTCACCACAGTGATTTAAGTTTGCTTCCCCTAGACTGGACTGCCCCAGGTGACCAAGAGGGTTCCCCATCTGTGGTTCCAGGATTGGAAGACAAGGTTGGTGAGAAAGGTCTGAAACTGTTTCCTAGTTATTTGTGTGTGTGTGTGTGTGTGTGTGTGTGTGTGTGTGTGTGTGTGTGTGTGTGTGTGTGTGTGATGTGTGCTACATGGGTACAGGAGCTCATGGAAGCCAGGAGAGGATGCCTGATTCCCCTGGAGCTGGAGTTACAGGCAGTTGTGAACCGCCCAATATGAGTGCTGGGAACTAAACTTGGGTCCTCTAGAAGGGCAACAAGTGCTCTTAACTGCTGAGCCATCTTTCCAACCCCTTGAGTTGGTTTCTTAGAGACCATTTCCCGAAAGATAAGAGCCAGTGTATTAAGGTAAGAAATGAGTAGGTGCTGTAACAAAGAAACCCAGATCTCAGTAATTTAACACAATATGACACTGCTCTGGCTCAGGGGATCCGCCACAATCTTAGATTGATGAAGCCTTCGCTGTCATTGCCTTAGGTCACCTCAGGGCCACCTCAGGTTCCAAATACAGAAATTTAGGAGCAAGGTGGGAAATGGCACCTGTCTGTCACTTCTCCTCCATTCTGTTGCACATGCGGATGCACAGGGTGATAAAAATACGTTCCCTACTAACCACAAAGGACACCCCCACCGTGCCTGTACACCACAGAAGGGACACACTGATCTCTGATGAACCATCCACCTCAGGTGGCTGTATCCATGAGAAAAAGAACTCTGTACTTGGAGTCCAACAACACTGAAACCCCTTCAGGCTCCCGTCAAAATCGAACCGGGTGAGCTAGCAGAAGTACCTTAACGCCCAGGCTCGTGTCTCTGTCACTAAGATGGGCGAAGGGCTGGAGCAATGGCCTCTGGTTGGTTTTTTGAGCATAATGGTGAGGTAGAGGTCGCACAATAGAAAAGGAACCGCTATCTGAGCCTGTAGGAAGTTGCTTCCCAGCAGGCTGCTTCCCCCCCTCAGGCACAGAGTCACACTGCTTTAGAAAGATGTACCAGGCCACAGTCTCACTCTCCGCCTGACATCATACAAATGGGACCCCAGAGAGGATGGGAATTGAACAGTCCCCACAGGAGAGGAAACATGAAAGGTTATATGATTTGAGCCTGCATGGGGGTCCAGGCGACCTTTCCTTGAGTTAAAAGACACAGGCTGCTAGGCCAGTGACCAATAAGGCAATCAGCACCAGGAGCTGGGCTGTTCCCACAGATTACAAGGATCGACAGAAGGATTCATGCTGCCTTAGTCACAAAGGCAAGCACACGCACACATGTGGGAAATGTCAGAACTATGCAGCCATGGACACGCAGCCCACCTGTCACCACGGATTTGCCCAGTGTCTGCGTAGGTGGATACCCATGGGCAGGTATACGACATTATCAAAACCCACGAGTGTACACAGATGTGCACAGACAGATAGACATCTGTCCAGGGAGACAAGGACAGATGTGCAGTCCTCGGTATTTACAGTTCTCTGCACTTAGCTACACACAGAGAGGTGTTTCGATGCTAGAACAGAACTCTGGCTGGATAAAGGTGTAGAGTAGATGGCTCTATAAACTTGGTAACACAGAGGAAATTCACTGATTCAGTGTTCACATGGGTATACTCACTGTTTCCAACAGGCAGAAAAGCACCCAGAAATACACACACGTACACACGAATGCAATCACCTCTACACTACACACATGTGCATATACACATAGACTGCACTAGTACACACAAATGAACATCTCACAGCTTACCACGTGATCTCGGATTCACACAAACAGGACTGGGAACCTGCCGTAAGCCCTAGTTAGATATGTTAACCTAAATAAACCACAATCTCTTTGGGTTGCTATGCCCTTGTCAGTAAACTACAGAGGCTGAACAAGCAAGAGTTGAGTCTGTGAATGACTGGGAAGCGCATAGGCAAGTGTGGCTAGCAACGGCCCCACCACAGGCAGCCAGGGTTTGAGGTCAAACAAAGATAGCCCCAGAACTTCCTTCCTGGTGGTATATGCCTATAATCTCTGCTACTTGGGAGATTCATGCAGAAAGATGGCAAGGCCAGTCTGAGAAACTAGAGAGCCACTGTTGCAAATTTTCTTTGACTCAAAGTAGGGTTAGGGCTATCGCTCAGTGGTAGAGTGTTTGCCCTGCATGCATGAGGTCCTAGGTTTCATTCCAGATATGAGACAGAGATGGAGAGAAAGGGAAGATCTTGGCTGCCTCAACTGGACAGTTACAAGGTAAGCCAGATGGTCTGCCGTGCCTTGGAAGGTGGCACACTGGTGCACTTCCTTCCAGGAATGACATACTTGTGCACTCTGCAGAAGGCAGAGTTTCTTTTTAATGGAGACTGAGGAAAGACCTGGTGGGTGGGAGCTCTCTCCCAAACTTCTGGAACAGTGAAGATAGACAAGTCTGTCCAGGGACCTTCCAGAACATTACAGCCAAAGACAGACATATAGACTGGTGACATGCTTCGAATTGTAAGAAACAGCCTGGGTGACAGGCTAGATGTTGATCACTCTGTCAACACAAAGTCCACAGCAGCCTTCTGGCATACCACAAAGTGGCCTCAGAGTAGATCTGTGTGGTCCATCTTCTGCTGTCAAGTGGCGTGTAGCTCCCTTCAGGAAACACTGCCAGGATCCAGGAGGTGAGTACATACGCAGGGTAGGCCCTAGATGCAGTGGAAGCGCAGGCATGTGCTGATGTAGCTACACGTGAAGCTGTGTGTGTGTTTTTACTTAGTCTCTGTACACACGCTCAATTATTTGCACCACCTAACTGTTTACTTATGTACCTTCAATCATTCAAGCCCCTTGCACAACACACACTTGAATAATCAAATTGTCTAAGGGTAAATGTCTTGGGTATGTTTTGACCCACTTGTGGATGCCAAGATGTATCTACCTTAAAGGGAAAACCTTTTTTTTTTTTTCTGTGACCCTGCTCTGAGTTGTACAAGGTAAGAAGAAATCCTCTGCCCTCCTCCGCCGCTGTCTCCCATTCCCTGACCCTCTCCTTACCTACCTGCTACAGCTAAGGAAACCCATGTCATGGTGTCTGCCTGGCCAGGGTTAGGGACAGAATACATATATTCCCCCTACTCCTTGGTGAATGAGCTAACTGAAAGAAGCTCTTAGAGAAAAGAGAAGCCCCCAGAGAGTCTGGGTTAATGGCTTATTGACACTGCAAAGCAGAGGGGTAGAGGTTAGATAGGGTGGGTACTTCATTTTCGTGTGTCAGCTCTACTAGCTAGAACATTGGTACAGTGGCAAAGCATGCTAACAGGGACATGCTTTACTATGTACAAGTTATCTATTGTAAAACTTACTCCAATTCAGAAATGTGAAAATGCACATGTCTTAAAGAGAGATAAAATATAGAACCATATGCATTACTATCTGTCTCTTGTGTCTGTTTCTTGGTCCACAAGTTGAAGGGAAGAGGGAAGCAATTAATTATCACTCTCAAACCTCTAGACATTTGCACACATCTTCATGTAAAGGTAGCTATGTGTATCCAACCACTATACCTGAGCCTGCAGCATGTCATCTGTGGGTTACTGGTCACCGAGAACATGCATATGTGTGACCCTCTGAGCACAGTGTCTGCACATACTGGCGCTTTGACGTGGGTGTGAATGAGTTCATGTACTTGTAATCAAGTGCTGTCTTCAGTGTGACTATGAGTCACAGCCCCAACCCTAGACCCCTGGCCAGCATCCCACAAAGGCCACCAGCTATATATACCAGGAGGCAGCTCCTCTTTCTGGATCCTTCATTCTTCTTGTGCTGGCTGCTTCCTCTCAAGGAGAGGCCATCCAGAGCTAAAGCCCCTGCAGAAATAAGCCCTGGCTGCCTTGCCTGAAAACAAATGACACAGAACCATCTAGCAATTAGCAATAATCATGTCTCTCTGACAAGCCTTTATTTCACCAGGACAAAGAAGGAGCTTGGGGGTGTTCCTGGGGCTAGGAGCCCGGAGGATGGGGGACTCACTCCTCTGTATCTATGGAGCACAGCAGGTCCCCTCACCGTCTCAGAGTACCCCCTCCAGATCCCCACACCTACATTCTATCCTCCCTGCATTCTCTCTGACCCTTGCGCCTAAGTATACAGGAAGCCTTCATTTCTCAGCTCTGTAAGGAGAAGCGGGTGGCTGAAATACTCAGGCACAAAGGGACCTAGACTCCAGCTCAGGGAGAGAGTGCAGCACTGGCTGGTCGATGGACTGTCCAGGCCTTTGCCCATTGGCTTGAACTCTGCAGGACACAAATGTTGTAGAGTTGAGTGACTGTGGAGCTGCCTTGAAAGACAAGCTTCTAAAGCATATGCCTTTCTACTCCGGGTGCCTCTTAAACAATGGGGAGCTCTTCCCCACTCCAGCAACCATGGTAGCTTCTTGGGTACAAGAAAAGGTAACAGGGTCACACAGAGAGATTCAGGGACAGAGTCCCTTCTCTTGAGGAGATTAAACTCAACAGAAAAGAAACAAAAATGCCCACCAGTTATTATAACACAGAGTACAGGGGAGAAGGGTGGTGACAGAAAGGACAAGGAGGACTGTGGAAGCTGAGACCATTGCCACCTAGGAAAACTGGGAAATGCTTCCTGAAACGGACCTTGAAGATCAGAGGCGTGAAGAATTCAAAAAGAGAAGGTGGCCGAAGGGCATTTGAGGGCCCGTAAGTTATGAAGATGAAAACCATAGTTGGTGGGGGGAGGTGATGATGATGATAATGGTTGTAATGACAATGACAATAAGCAGCATCAATGACCATGAGAGATTTCCTTGTCTCCTTCCAGAATCTTCTCTCAGACCTGGACTCCATTGCTCTGCTCATTACTGCCTAACCCAGCCCCAGCTTCTTTCTCTCTTGCATCTATCTGCTTCCTGGAATTTCTAACAGACGTGGTCCATCTGCCCTCTGCTGCAGAAAACCCCTGGGAGACTGTAGGAGATAGGTCTGTGGTCCTGGTTCAATTACAGGGCGGGCTGAGAGCAGATGAGAAGATAATAGAAAGAGAGGGGAGGAGATAATACTTGGCGTCTGTACGACGCTTTGCAGCTTTCAAAGCACTTCTATTTACATTATTCCATGCTGCCAAGAAAGGTGGTATTGACCACACCGCAAAGATGGTACCCAGGGGCAGAGGGGCAGGGACTCACTGAGATCATACAGGTGGACTTGGTTCCCATCTGCTACCACTCACTGTATCCAAGGGGACCACTCTGAGACCATCCAGAGGACCTAAGCATGTGTTCTGAGGATTAATCTCTGCAGTGTGCCTTTCTACCCATTCTCCAGATGTTCAGCCAAGCCCACGGCTACAGAGTTGTTGCTCCAAACCCAGGTTCTGGGTTTGTATCCAACAGAAGACCCATCCCTCTTTGTCAGAAACTTTTCAGGGAGTGCTGAATATGTCAACCTAATTCAGTGTTGAAGCAGGTACCCACCAATGTCACAGCCACACCACAGATACTCCTCCAATGCTGACATACGATGTTTTTTTCTTCTACAGCACCAGAGTGTTCACCGTTTTTTATCCGTGCCCTGAACCACTGACCTTTGTTCTGTCAGTCCCCTCCCTTATACCTCCTCCTGAGCTCTGCTGACCTCCAGACACTGTCATCTTTGTGAGGCCTTTCTCCTTCTCCCATTCACATCTGCATCCATCCCTCGCGCTACCAGCACTCTGTCTCTGCCTTACAACACACCTCTCCCCGTCTGCCAGGCGGCAGACTGATAGGCAGATGTCTCTGTCACCTCCAAGGGGCCTGAGAGCCAGAGAACCAAAGAGCGGGCCCCTTTTGGTTCTTCATCTCCCATGACCATACACACACACACACACACACAGAGAGAGAGAGAGAGAGAGAGAGAGAGAGAGAGAGAGAGAGAGAGAGAGACAGACAGAGAGAGACAGAGACAGAGAGAGACAGAGACAGAGACAGAGATAGAGACAGAGATGACTGAAAACAACAGACACACACACAGAGCAAGCATCTAGTACATATTTATTTATTAAACATTGATTCATCACTAAGCCACAATGCCATCAGTGCTCCTGCCTCACCTTGCACTGGAGAACAAAATCCAGCCAGAAGGGCCCAAGGTAGAGCAGACTGACAGAGATGTTAACCTGGATTGGTCACAGACCTGGCTATTCAGAGACCGTGAAGTATAAACAGGAAACTGTCAGGGGCTTGCTAGGCTCCGAAAGACCCCACTGGGAACCAGCACAGACCTCAGCCTCTCACAATCAGGCCCACCCAGGGCAGGGAAGACTGCCGGGCCTTTCACATCTCCAGAAATGTCAACACTCCCTGGAAGAGGTCTCTGCTGGCCTGAGACTCTCCAGGCTGCCTGCACTTGTGATAAGCACAATAAATAAAACAATGAGACCCATTTGAAGGCACTTGTGAGACAGTAGAGCTCTGAGAACTTGACTTTGATGAGTTTGAAAGGCAAAGGGAAGAAAGGGGAATGAGTTTCCTCTCGGGCCCAGGTTTGTTTATCCTGCTTCTCAAAAGCCAGAGCCTCCAAGCTTGATGTTTCAAAGGCCCGTTAAATGTTTCTCCAACTCTAGACTAGGATACAGTCCACCAGAGGGCACCTGTCTGCCCTGGCCAGGCCAGAAGAGAAATGACCACTAGATCCTGAAAGGTCTCTGCCACAGAGCAGAGAAGCACTGGGAACAGGGAGGACCAGGCTGAGCCACCCTTGGGACACAGAGGAGGAAGGGATAATCAGAAGCTACAAGAGTCTGTGGAATTCTCACATGGAGCTGGGGGGGGGGGGGGCAGCTTCAGAGACTGAGAATGGTCCTCCATAAATTGCTTGGAGTCCACAGCCTGTGTCTAGATTTGCCTTGAGCTCTCCCCATGCTGAGTTTCTGCTCTGTTCTGCATGTTGTTCTCCTAAAAGGTCCTGTCTGAAGTGCCCCTGGACCTCTCAGGCAGTGGCTTCACCACAGGCCCAGTGCCTTCCAGACCCCTCTCCTTTGCAGCTCTTTTCAAGAATCGATTCTATTAGGATCCCAGCTGCCAGCAGACCCTAACCCTGACGCACACTGCCGGAAACCTCAGGAGAACAACTTGAAGTATTTCCCTTCTCCATGGAAGCTTGCAACTTGCCCCTCCAGGCTACACCCCAGCGCCTGTGGGCAGTACATTAGTGATTCCAGGAGAGCTAGAATCTGTCCCCATATGTCCTGCCTACTTTGCTCAAAGCCTTTTTTACAAGTAAACCACTAACCGAAGTTTGGGAGGACAACAGAATCAGCCTTCCCTTGGGCAAAGGTCCTCAGTACCCATTTCATCCTCTCCACAGGCTTCCAGGTAGGCAGCCACGTGTTCGTTCCCACAGGAAGGGAACTGAAGGTGGGAAAGACGGAAATATTAGCCACATGAGGAGTTTAGAAGACGATGCTGCTGCAGTGGGTTCCTGCCTCCTGATGCTCTCGCTCTCCTCCAGGATGCCTCTGCACTCACATTCAGTGGGGGGAAATGACAGTGACCTGGAAAAAGCCAAAGGAAGCTGACCCATCACCTGGTGCCCTCCTCCGGGGTCATTCAGATACTCTCCAGTACCTTTGCTACAGTAAGACAATCAGCCAGCCCCTCCCCCTCGCCTCCACTCATTCCACAGACTGTGGCCAGACAGACACTAATTGGCTCTGAGAAGTGATTACTTCAGAGAAGGTCTCACTGGACCAAGATTTCTTGGAAAAACAAACAGCGAGCCCTGCCTCTCCCTCACCTAGAGAGCTAACAGCACAGACAAGGGCTTCCGCCTACCTGTAGGTGGCGGTGGGGTGGTGTCTTAGTTAGGGTTTCTGTTGATACAAAGAAACACCAGGACCCAAAAGCAAGCTGGGGAAGAAAGGTTTCTTTGACTTACACTTCCACAGCACTGTTCACCACTGAAGGCAGTCAGGACAGGAACTCAAACAGGGCAGGATCCTAGAGGCAGGAGCTGATGAAGAGGCCATGGAGGGGTGCTGCTTACTGGCTTGCTTCCCATGGCTTGCTCAGCCTGCTTTCTTACAGCACCCAGGACCACCAGCCCAGAGGTGGCATCACCCACAGTGGGCTGGGCCCACCTCCATCGATCAGTAATTAAGAAAATGCCTTACGGACTTGCCTATAGCCCGATCTTATGAAGGCATTTCCTCAATTAAGGGTCCCTCCTTTCAGATAACTCCAGCTTGTGTCCCAAGATACAGGTGGCACAGGTGGAGACATTTGTGGTTTCTGGACCACACACAGCCTGTCTCCTAACCAATTGCCTCTCAGGGAGGCTTTGGAGCTGAAAGGCACACTCCAGGAGGGCCCCAGAGGAAGCAAATCCTCTTCAGGGCTGTCACACACACTCATTAGAGATGAGACAAGAGTCCACAGACAAGGCATGTGCTGCCCCCTCCCCCACACATTGTTCTGGCTCACTACACTCTAGGTTCTCACAACACTGAACCCCAGCAAGGACAGTTACAGAGCAGGGTGTATGCACGCTGCAAGTGTGTGTGGTGTGTGTGTGTGTGTGTGTGTGTGTGTGTGTGTGTGTGTGTTTGCAGGAGCCCATGCACACTGGAGATAGAACCCAGGGTTTCGGTACACTATACCATTAAACTGCATGCCAGTCCCCAGGCATCCTCTGCACCTGCCCTGCCTTCTAAGGAAGGGCCTTGGGTTTTGGGGTGGCCTCCTGGTGAGGAAGTCAAGGCTAAAGAGGAAGTTCAAGAAACCAAGCAAACTTGAATCAAAAATCACAATTGCCTCCATGAACAGCTATAAACTTCCACAAGGAATTATCAAGAAGTTGTTTTTTGAACTTGTGTCTAACAGTTAATTGTTGAGTTTTTCATTAAGATTCTGAATTTGGGGGGTGGGGAGCTCTGGAGAGATGGCTAAGTAGCTAGGAACACTTGCTGCTCTTGCAGAGGACCCAGGTTTGGTTCCCAGCGCCCACATGGTAGCTGACAACCATATGTAACTCCAGTTCTAGGGGATCTGATGACCTCCAAAGGCATGAGGTACATACGTGGCACACATACGCATATGCAGGAGAAACACTCATACACATCAATTAGGTAAACAAATCTCAAATAAAAAGATTATGAATCCCTCAGGCTGAAGATGTGTTAGAGCGATGCTTAGCACACATAAAGCTTCGGGATTTGTTCTCAGCATGAAAAGGGGGGGAGGTGTTAGATTCCTGGACACTGTTTTCATTCTTGTGGTAGTTTGTTGTTAAGTGGGTTTTGGGGGGTTTGTTTGTTTGTTTGTTTGTTTGTTTGGTCGGCTGGTGGTTTTTCTGTTGTTGTAGTTTTGTGTGTGTGTATGTATGTGTGTGAAATTTTTTTTGTTTTTATTTTATTCATTTATTTATTTATTTATTTATTTTTGGTTTGTTGGTATTGAGACAGGGTTTCATGTAGCCCAGGATGGCCTCAAACTCACTGTTTATCCCATGAATGTTCTCCAACTCTAGATCAGGATACAGTTCGCCAGAGGGCACCTGTCTGCCCTGCATCAGAAGAGAAATGGCCACTGGATCCTGAAAGGTCTCTGTCACAGAGCAGAGAAGCAGTGGGAACAGGGAGGACCAGGCTGAGCCACCCTTGGGACACAGAGGAAGAAGGGATGATCAGAAGCTACAGGAGTTTGTGGAATTCTCACATGGGGCGGGGCAGGGGGTAAACACAGCAGCTATCTGGAGACTGAGAATGGTCCTCCACAAGTTGCTCGGAGTCCATGGCTTGTGTCTAGATTTGCCCTGAGCTCTCTCCTAGATTTCTGCTCTGTTTTATGTGTTGTTCTCCTAAAAGGTCCTGTCGGAAGTGTCCCTGATCCTCTCAGGCTTATGCTGTTCCAGGGATCCTGTCCTATAGCATCCTTACACCTCATCGCTCCATCTCATAGAGTCCAAAGCAAGTGGCTGTGAACTTCTGAAGGTCGGCTGTTCATTAGGTAGTTCACTCATACCACTACTGAATCCTCTGTAGGCCTCCTCAAATGCCTGCAGCCCCGGTGGGGTCAGGAAAGGAAAGTTAGACCTCTTGCTCACATTCACCTGAGGGACAGGAAGTGGGGCTAATGTCTCACCAAGGCGTGCTTTTTCCCCCGCCTCTCACAGAATCTCAGAATGACACTCTCCAGGCTGGGGTGACCCAAGCAAGTTGCTGCCACATTCTCCTCCCAATTTTTACTACAAGTAAAAGGGAGCAGTTACCCAGTGGCTGTAAGCGTGAGTCTGGGGTTCTAGAATGTCATCACCACCAATAGCATTTAGCAAGCACCTGCTGGTTACTACGTACTATGGAGAGCATCAAGGATGCTAAGACCTGGATGTATTCATTGTCCTGGAGGCACTCAGTGCCTGGCAGGGGAGGTGGCTGAGGAG
>CABHPH010160237.1:0-40350 GCA_902168325.1 Peromyscus nudipes | reverse complement strand
TGGCATGTGGATCAATGGAATCGAACTGAAGACCCTGACATTAGTCTGAACACCTATGAACATATGATCTTCGACAAAGAAGCCAAAACTATACAATGGAAAAAAGAAAGCATCTTCAACAAATGGTGCTGGCATAACTGGATGTCAACATGTAGAAGACTACAAATAGATCCATATCTGTCACTGTGCACAAAACTTAAGTCCAAGTGGATCAAAGACCTCAACATAAATCCAGTTACTCTGAACCTGATAGAAGAGAAAGTAGGAAGTAGTCTTGAATGCATTGGTACTGGAGATTACTTCCTAAATATAACACCAGTAGCACAGACACTGAGAGAAACAATTAATAAATGGGACCTCTTGAAACTGAGAAGCTTTTGTAGGTCAAAGGACATGGTCAACAAGACAAAACAACAGCCTACAGAATGGGAAAATATCTTCACCAACCCCACATCTGACAGAGGGCTGATATCCAGAACATATAAAGAACTCAAGAAATTAGACATCAAAATGCCCAACAGTCCAATTAAAAAATGGGCTCATCTGTATTATTTTTGACTATTTTTTTTACTTTGGAAATTTTAAAAATATGCGCATAGACAGCAGAGTACAGGGATTCATTCTGAACTCCTAAAGAGTTCAACTTCTACTGAATTGTATAGCATTTAGCACATCATTTTGAAGCAAATTCCAGATAGAATTTTATCTTGTAAGTATTAAAAAAAACTATCCTAAGTACATTCTTTTCAGAGTTACAAAATTATCCTATCTAAAATACTAGCAAATATTAGTAGTCATAATACTTGAATACCATTAAATACTCATTATTTGCTTATACTTCCAAACATTTCATGAAAACTCTCTCTCTCTCTCTCTCTCTCTCTCTCTCTCTCTCTCTCTCTGTATGTGTGTGTGTGTGTGTGTGTGTGTGTGTGTGTGTGTGTGCATTTCCTGTTTGGTTTTGAATTGACATCAAATACTGACGAACCATTACAGTTGGTTAGCGTACATGTTAAGCTCTCCTAAAAGACTCCTCTTCTGGGTCTTTTTTTCTTGAAGAAACCATTTAGTTTTTCCTATAAGATTATCTGGTTTTGTTTTAGAGTCTGTGCTTTGCTGATTACATGCCTGTAGGTTTTTTTTTTTTGATCAAAGGCATGTATGTCCAGGCATTTGTGGGCCTAACCCTCCATGGACAAGCTGTACCGAGTTGGATTGGAGACAGGCATACCCTGAATCCTTTCAAGAGCCAGGGGCCAGTATGTGTACATGGGATATGCTTTGGACTGGAGATATTAGGGACCCTGCTACTGGATCTCAGGTCTTGGGGGGGCTCTGTGACAGGTTTCCAAGGCCTAAAAGTCCCAGCATTCTCTGCTTCCTACATGGGCTTCTGGTTCTGGGCAAGCTGCTTACTCATGATGGCCACTTAAAGCAAGTACATGGGTTTCTTGAGGTCAAAGTCTGAGTAATTTACACATTTTTATTGGGAAAGATTATCTTCCAGCATGCCTCAGATCTTCAGGCTCAATTAGGTACCTGCCAGTGTGTGCAAGTAATACTGTAAAGGCTCCTGTATTTACACAATGCTGATGATGAATGCTTCAGCTTTGCATTAAGGAGACACGGGAGCCAGTGGCAAAGATGAGCCAACGTTGGGGTGCAACGCGAGCGTCCCCTGGAAGAAAAGCAGGGGAGACTGGACATTTGGTGGTTAACAGGGTGACCCTGTGCTTCCTGTGTACGTAAGAGTTCGTGCCCATGATGCTGCCAGCATCACACGGTCCACTTGAATGCTGCTGTGCCACAGTGCTTGATCAAGGCAACCATCACATGCCAACCTTGTGGCTTATAGGGACAGATACGACTGACAAGTGCGGGTTCCCTCCTCAGGGACTTCACCTAGCTGGCAAGAAAGCGGCAGCTTAGGTCACTATAAACACAGTGCGGGTGTGGCTGTACTCCCATACTCCAAAACTATCCTTCTGTTGAAGTTTCATTTTGTTTTCTTTTCCTGCTTTTGGTTATTATTGTTTTTATTTTTGGAGATACTTTGTAGCCCCGGCTGGCCTAGAATTGGCATCCTTTCTCTCCAGTCTCCTGGGCACTGGGACTACGGACATTTTCCATCAAGCCCAGCTGCTCTTGGGGGTTTTAAAAGTTGATAGATGAATTAGATTCAGTTTTTTCCCTTTCCTTCTTTGTTTTTATCAGTCTTTGGTAATTTCATTCATGTATGTACTGTGTTAGATCATACCGCCTGCAACTCTTCCTGGAGCTGCTCTCAGCTCCCTCCCAACTTCATCTTCTCTTGCTTCCCCCTTTCTTATATAATACATTGAGTCTAATTAGTGCTGACTGTTTCTCTGTTTAGGTAACAGTTCATTCATTTATATCCCTCTCTGATTTTTAATCTCTGGACCCTTTACAATGTTTAACTCACTGCTATTCACCCAATGCTTTTCAGAGTGTTGTCCTTGGGTCAGAATCATCCTCTTTGGAAGTCTTAGAAGATGAAGTCTAGAGCTGCCTCAGACTGGCTGAATCAGAAACTGGGTATAGAGTCCAGAAATATATGTGTTGATAAGCATTTGGGAGATTCTGACACAAGTCAGCCGGATGATCATCTTTGTGGATCCCCAGAGACCATGGACCTTTTGCCGTCTTCAAAATCCACAACTTATTGGTACCATTGAAAAAGCAATTGAGTGAATTGGTCATTGCATATAACAAATATCTGTGCACATTGGGTTTATCTCTTTCACTTCTGCTTCTAACTCAGTTATGACTCTAAGTTCTTATGTCCAATATCTCAGTAAAAAGAATATAGGGAATAGGATCCAATAAGGAGTTGATGCTAATTTGTCAGTATTCTTGTTGAATCTGCCAGCATCCTTGTCCATCTGGCTGCAGCTAGTATATCTTGCTTCTGTTCCTCTTTACTGTGTCATGATCCTGATTGACACTGTTTGAGAAGTAAGCACAAATCTGGTGAATCAATGAGTGCTACATCTCCATGCTCAGTTCAGTGTTCAAGGCAACAACTCCACCTCTTGTAGTACTTAAAGTTCTCTAGGGGACTAGAATAAACAGAACACACACACACACACACACACACACACACACACATACACACATCTGAAAGAGCTGGGGTCTGCTGTCCATGTAGATGGCAACATCAATGGATGCACTCTCTTGCAAAGAGTGAAGCCTGAGCACAGTGGCCGCTTCTCTCTTCCTTTAGCCCTTTGTCAGGCCCACAGTTTCTAGATGATGTGGCTCACGTTCAAGGTGGGTGTTTCTTCCCAGTTAGTAGGCCACAGGGCAATTGTCCTGGCAAAAGCCCTCACAGGTATACCAGGAATCAGGCTTTACTAATTTCCTGGGTGTCACCCAATTTCATCAAGACTAACCATTACATTACCGTTCACTGGCCTTCCCTTAGAACAACCTACTTCCTTTGAAATGGTCCTCAACACCTAAGTGTTTATGCAACCAACCTTATCCTACACCTGTAAAAAGTCTTCCTAGATTTAAGCATATATTTTAAACACACACTGAATACATTCTTGACTAATCTATATTTTCCAGTAGCATTGTTTACTTGGATGAACAACAGAGGCGTGACAAGCATTTATGAGGTAAAACAAGGAAGTTTGTTGCATGGGCCCTTGGATCTGCATTTTCTGCTTGCTACTGTTGCCTGCCTTAATTTTTTAATCTGCAATATGGTGACAATTCTAGCAATACTGACTTCATTGTATTCTTATAAGGATCAAATAATTTGTCACATGTAATATGCTTTGAAGAATACTTAGGAAGACTTATCTGTTATTTTCTTAGACCACAAAAATTTCATCATGAGTATCATCCAACCTGAAGAATCCATGTTGGCTAGGAATCATGTGCTACTGGGTTTTTGTTAATACAACATTTAATTCAGTGCCACTTGCAGTTAGGCATTTTGAGTTTAGTATTATTCAGGATGCCAGTCCTTAAAATAGAATGCTAGAAAGACAGGGTAATACATTATTCAGAGTACTGCATCAAACAGACAAAAAAGGTTTTTAGTCATGTGTCAAAAGAAAAGAGGACATGTGGCTGATATAATAATATTAATAAAATACAGACTTCTACTACCCTCTACACAACGTAAAAACAGCTAGTTTTCCAAAATGGCTTTTTATTCTGATGCAAGGCTGCTCTGCATAGTAGGGGGAATCAGTGACCAGTCCTGTCAGCACTTGTGAATCATAATAATTACTTGTGTTGAAAGGTCTCAAAGTCTAACTTGTAGTTAACAAAGGAACCTTGAACACCAAGACAATGTGTTAATGGTCACAGAAGGTAAATCTAAAGGACACATTGACAGTTAAAGTGATGACCTGTGGTGATGCGTTATTAGCTGCCTAAATATTGTAATTGGTTTCAGTTCTTGGTGTTTACTGCTCTGTGGCAGAAATCAAAGTGATTATGAGATACATGTAATGTATAGCATATATACATTACTGTTTTCCATATGGTTCTGATATTAAATCACTTTGTCAAACATCAAAGTAGACAGGCTGGTGCTCAGTTCCATACCATCACAATTCATGAGGAGAACTTCATTTCTTTCTGGTATTCAGGTGAAAGTTGCTTTCCTTTGTGTTTTCTTTTTGGAGATTCAAATCAAATACTTTTCTTCCCTCATTTTTGTTATTTTCATATTCCACACACTTGTCCTTCTTAACTCCCTGTATTTTGCTGTTAATAAGGGGTTGAGTAGTCAGTTTGTTCAGTGCCAAGAGAATCTTGCTTCACGTCTTCTATTGCCCAAGCTGGAGGCTGGCACTTTGGTAGAAGAGATACCTATGCCTAAGGTCCTCAGGCACAGGCAAGTTCTGTAACTTCATTTCCCTAAGGTTCATTTAATAAAGGGATTTAAATACATTATGTTTACCTTTATAGTGCTCCCCAAATGTATGGGGGGAGATATTTTGTAATATTCACTTTGGAAACAACTAAAGGAGAAGAAAGCATTTCTTTAGGTTAGCTGAGATTCATGACTTTTCAGAAAAGGTCAGAGTGGACACAATGGGATAAATTCTAACCCACCATGAGTTTGTCATAAAGATGAATGTGTTAGTATTTACAAACGGCTTAGGAAAGTGCCTCACAGAGTTGAAGGCTATACCATACTAGGTTACTTACATACAAGCATACTCTTTTGGCTCCTGTTATTATTAGCTGGTCATGATGATGGTCAGAACAGATGTTTGGAAGTATAGTGGGCTGGGGAATGTGTTCTCATCATCTTTATCTTTGGGACTCATTTCTCTGTCTTTCATTTCCCCAGCCTCTTCTGCAGAACCGAGGCTTGCTGTCTATCTTTGCTAATAAGTCTGTGTGCCTCACTCCAGTTATGTGTTTTTCTGAGCTTGGGGGATTGAAAGGCTGGAATTTTGGGATAGAGGGATGGTTTACCTCAAAGTTATGATATAAACTGAAAAAATTAATCCCTTTAGCATATGAGCATATACATACACATATGTACACACAGATGCACACACACAATGTATGTGAGATGAGATGTTCAGGATGGGGGCTATGAGACAAAAACTATGCATTTACCAGATGGAGAAAGAGAAGAGGGTTTATTACCATGTAATATTAACCACCCCATTACTGTGTTTAATATCAAGTTGCAGATGTAAGGAAGCTGTGTAGTCTGAAAGGTAAAGTGGTACACTCTTTAAAATTTCATTCCAATAATAAGTATTTAGGTAATCCAATCTGTACAATGCACTGTAGCCCTGGGAGCAGGTCACAAGCTGAGGGGCAACGGCCTCTCCCACAGTTGTATTTTTATATCACCCAGAATACTTGTGAGAACCAATTAGTGTCCACAAGTTGCCATGCTGCTGTTAAGTGACCCTGGCACAGGAACCGGCTAATCCTCTGGCAGCTTGTGTGAAGTGCTTAGGAAGCTGGTGTGTCCTTACTCCAACCTTATGCCACTTGAGCCAGCTCTGGCCATTGGCTATTGGCTCTTTATTGTGCACTGGTGAATTTTTGATGTAAAATGAATGGTCGAGATTACCTACACGAGGTAATGCTTATGGATTCTTCAAGGACTGATATTTTGAGCCTCAAAAATATTGTATTTGGTCTTATTCACATATGGGCAAGGAGACCATTCCAGACATGGAGTTCTCCATTGCACCAGAAATGTAGACAAGAATAGTATCATTGTTATGAATGAAAGATCCTCAGGTAAGAGTTTACTGATAAAGGTGGCAAGGCAAACTTCTTAGATTGAAGCTTGTTTCTTTGACTTTTTACCTGTATGACTTCACCGTTTACTTAACATCTCTCTACCTTAGTTTTCTTATCTAGAAAGTACACCTCCCAGATAGTATTGTCTTGGGACTAGTTAAGATAATGCAGATCACAAACATAAATAGCCTACTATTCTGTCAAAGTTGGCCAGTGAGATTTCAAAGCCAACAGACAAGGAAACAAAACACATCTAAATCTCATTTTAAAAAATTAGAAATGTTATATTGATTAATCATTAAATTTCAGGCTAGTAGAATTCAGGTGTATTGTTATATTTTCTCCAAGAGTGTAGATTCTGAATCAACTTAGAAAAAAAAAAACACTTAAAAATATCAGGCACTTACTGTCTAACATTGCAAGTCTGACCACCCGAGTTCAAGCCTCAGAACCTACATAAATGTAGAAGGCAAGAATCTACAAAGTTGTCTCATGACCTCCACATACGCACCTTCTCCCAACACATCACACACACTGATACTAATAATAAATAAAATAAAATACTCAGATAATATAACATAACCTCAAAACTTTGAAAACATTGCCACAAAAGCTGGAGTTTAAAACATCGCCTAGCCGTTCATTTGGTGACATTTTTCTAGAATGAGAACAAATTGGGCACTCGTTCCTCTATTTTTCTTGGTGTTCACATGTCATGGTTACCATGCTGCGGGTACCCAGGAACAGCAGATTGTCACCAAATGGCCTCAGTCTGTAGGGATGTAGGGACATTCAAAGTGGCACTGGTCTGGCGAACCTTACATGCTACATCTTTATAAGAGTGTGAATGTTGATGATGGGGATGTACCAATAAGAACAAGCTGCGTTGCCACATGGGATGGGCAGTGCTGCACGTGGGGAGCAACACCATTAGGCAGGGCTGAGTTTTAGGTTCTATTTTCTCAATGACTTGCTGTGCAACCTTGGCCTTTTCTATCTCAGTTTATCTTTCTGTGAAATGGGCTGACATGTGGATGGAGGAGGAAATGAGCCGCCAGCACTTTACTTACCACCTGACTCACACTTAAGATCTTAACCCAGCTCATAAATGTCCCCCCTGCTCCTAGCTTCTGCTCTTATCACTCTGGAAATGTCTGAGTCCTTTTTTTCTGAGTAGGACCTACGTGGAAGTTCATCCCTCAGTCAGGGAGGGCATCTAGAAGACGAAGACTTCCTGAGAGTATCAGGGGTCAAAGCTGTGAATGCAAAATTTTCCTTTGTCTCATAGAAACCTTTTGACTAATACATGTAGTAGATGATACAGTAACATCTGTTCACTCCCTCACATAGGTTTGTCAGATAAACACAGGACACCAGTGCAATTTAAACTGCAGATAAATAATAAGTTTTTCTCCATGTAAATCCTAGATGTTATGTGGGATATACTTTGTGCTAAAATGTACTCATTTTAATCTAGAATTAAAATGTAATTGAGTACCCTGTACTTTTTATTGTGAAATATGTAAATCTTTGAAATCACTGTTTTCACATCTGATGTTCAGTTTTGCTTTCTTTGTCATAGGTTTTTTAAAATTGGTGATTTATCAAGTTTTCCTGTAACAGTAAGGTTGTACTCTGTACATCTGAAATATGCAAATAGTATAACGCTTTTAATCTGATTATGATGCTACGAGGAGCCAGTGATGAACAAAATGAGAAATCAATCAATTAAAATCCATGAGAACCATGCATTGTTGCTACACATGATAGTTTTAACAGGCTACCCATGCAACCAAGAGGAAACTTGAGTTTTTCTAAATCCCACACTTGAACTGTTTTCTACTGTTATTTCTATCCTTATATCTGGACATGTATCATAGTATACTTATTAAAGATCCTGTATTAAAGAATTACTACAGAACTAGGACATGAAACACTACACACAAGAAAATTTCAAGGCAAAAAACCAATGTTATTAACTAATGTTTAAAACATGGCTGTGTATATGCAAGCATACATACATCAAGCATGTGTCTTCATGGTTATTTGTAAGATAAATCTTCCTTTAGGTCTCACAGTTCTAAAAGACTCAGAGGACTAGTAAGGTTCTTACTCTATGAAAACATGGATGACACAAAGAACTATAGGCTATTAAGGAATACTGAGAGTAGAAGACTAGTCTTCCCCAGGGAAGAGCACATCAATTGCTTATCTAGAACATAGTGGTCAATTCTGAAAACATACCTAAACAAATAAGATTATATACACTGAGCAGGTCGTATCTATGTGTTTAGGAATGTGCATGTATATACATATACATAGATGTATATGACAACAAGTAATGAAAACAGAGGCCATGAATTTGAAAGAGAGCAAGGAAGGGTATACGGATGGTTCAGATGGAGGAAAAGGAAGGGGAGAATGATAATGTTATATAAAAAAAAGTCATAACAAAAACTAGGTAAAGCAGAAGTTTCCATTTTAAATGGTTAAAGTTTAAACTTATCTGAAACAAAATTTTGAGTCCTCAGAAATGTATTGAAAATAGATGGGCAATTAGATGCTTATATATTGTGATGAGGAAATGCAGCCATGTGCCCTAATTGTTTTAGCTGAGTGCAGGCAGAGTACAAACACAAGAAATCAATTGCAGCAGAGGGAGACAGATCATGTGATAGCATTTCTTTGCCTTTATCAAGGTTGGGGGGCTAAAATAACATTAAAAGAATTTGTTTTTAAATTTTTACTAGGTTTGATAATCCATGCCATTTGATTTTTGGCCCCTTTAGAATTTTGAACTGGTGTGGATCTTCTGCCACATTTCACTGGCTTTGTTTTCCTTCGGGAGATGAAAGCGCGTTCAAGGACCATGCTGCCCCCTTGCCCTGCTGCCCTTTTTAATTTCCGTTCACTTTCTAGAACTTCTCTCCTGCCCTCAGGTAACATCATGATTAAATTAGGACAGACCCACATAGCTCTGATATCAGGACAAACCTAAACACTTCTTTCTCATGCCTGATAAATTCCCCTTTTGGTTTTCCTGAATGTGTAAAACTATCTAAGCTGAGCTGTTGCCGTTCTTGTGTCAGCATTTAGGGATGGCAGCTACTATAGAATGTCAAACGATGGTGGAAGCCCTGGCGTTATTATGTATTTCTGAATTAAACTCTATAGGGAAAGATAATGAGCCTAATTAAAAATAAATTTCAGTCCTGTGTTTTATACTCCAATAACATTGTGACCTTTATTTTTAGAACAGGAACTAGTTGAATATTTTTATGCTTTCACACAATCCTAATTCAATTCCCCATCAATTCACCCTTAACCTCCAGAGTAAATGGGTTCTATAAAGTTCATGTTGTCACGGCCTAGGTGACTGTATTTTTAATAACAAACTAAGGAAAATGTAGAAGTTCAAAGTGGTTGTACTTTAAGAAGCTTCTATGCCATAATATCACTTATATATCAGGAAATTTAAAGCAGCTGTAACGAAAAAGGCAAATATAATCTTAAATTCTTAATTTGCATGATCCATTAACAACAGAAAACATTTACAAACAAAGTAAGTTAATAAAAAGATATAGTGGTGTTGACTGCTACTTAAAAACTTAATTTTTCAGGGTAACTACATTCTTTAACATAAATGACTAGCACTGTGAGTAATAATAATAATAATAATAATAATAATAATAATAGGTGTTACTATTTTAAGAAGACAAAAAGGCTTATTTTAGTTTACAGTTCCAGAGTGATAGAGTCCATATAATAATAATAATAATAATGATATTTTGAAAAGATAAAAAGGTATATTTTAGCTTATGGTTCCAGAGTGATAGAGTCCAAATAATAATAATAATAATAATAATAATAATAATAATAATAATAATGATGATGATATTTTGAGAGGATAAAAAGGTTTATTTTAGCTTACAGTTCCAGAGTGATAGAGTCCAAATAATAATAATAATAATAATAATAATAATAATAATAATAATAATGATATTTTGAGAGGATAAAAAGGTTTATTTTAGCTTACAGTTCCAGAGTGATAGAGTCAGTCTTGGTGGGGAAGTCATGACAACAGGCAGGGAAGGTGTGGTTGCAGGAACAGGAAGGAACAGGTTGATCACATTTTCACATGCACAGGAAGGAGAAGACAGGCTATAAAACTCTCAAAACCTGTCCCAAGTGATGTACTTCCTCCAGTAGGTTCCATCTTCTAAAGGTTCAACACCCTTCTCAAACAGTCAGTAACTGGGGACCAAGTATTCAAATACATGAGCTATGAGGGATAGTCCTCTTTAGGCTCATGGTTACTTCATGATGCAAAACACATTTAGCCTTGCTTCAAATGCCTCCATAGTTTGTAATAGTTCAAACACTGTTCAAAAATTCAAAGCCCAAAGCCTCTTCTGAGACTCAAGACTTAACCCACAGTAAAATTAAAAAACAAAACAAAACAAATTGCATACTTCCAAATACAATGGCACAGAATGTACATTCCCATTCCCAAAGGGAGGAATGTAGGCATAATGAGAAAAGGTTGGGCTGAAGAGAGATTGAAACCCAGCAGTGCAAACACCAAATACTATAGCTCCATGTCTGATATCTAGTACTTCGCTTCCTTTGCTGCCTGCAGCATACATCTCTCTTTTGGGATGGTTCCATACCTGTATGCAGCTCTCCTTGGAGGAAGTCTCATGACTCTAGCACTTCCAACATCTGGGGGTCTCCACTCCAAGACAGGCTTTGCCTTCACAGTTTAACACTGTGGTCTCTCATGGCTTCCTTTCCTGCCCAGCCTCAGAGGCTCTCACAAAAGTAAAGAGAATCCATGACCCCACCGATCTTGTATCTTTCATGCCATCAAAACCAATACCATGTGGATGATATTGTCTAGTTCAGCTGCAAGTTTGAGATGGATCCTGGTCTTGCTGGACCAAGGTTACAGCAGCTTCTATATGCTGAAGTTGATGAAACTTTCCTAGGCATCTGCTTTCTAAAAGGAAGCCCTGAATGCTCCCTCCTTTCACAAGTTGAAGGCTTAGCTGATTGTAGCATTTCCCTTAGGGCATCTTATCTTTCCAGTGAACAGCAGGAGGCTTCTTTTTAGTAGCAGGGATCTCTGTAACAACCACAGCTTCTTTTTCAGCTCAGAGCAGAGCATGGCTCTAACTTTAAGCTTTCAAGTGCTCTTTTCCTCACCAAGCTACACATTTAAAATTTTCTTTCTGCTCCACTTGTTGCTCTTTGTTCTTATTGTGGAATTGCATATGAGTATTCAGTAACAATCATCCGCAGGCTCAATGTGATACCATCCTGAAATTTCCTACATTGAATAAATTAGTTCATTACTTTTGAATTCTGGTTCACACAAATTCTCAGGACATGGACAGAATGAAGCCAGATTCTTTGCTAAATACCACATGAACAGCTCCACCTGTATTTCTGATAAAGCCCTTGATTCTACATTGAAACCTCACAAGCCAGGCCTCTACTCTCTGTTATTTCTCTCAGCATCCCTACCTTCTAAGTTCCCAGTTAGAATGGCTGATTAGGCCCTGCTTCCAACATTCAATGTTGTTTCCAGCCCAAAGTTCTTGATTCCTGGATAAAATCATCCAAAGACATTAAAGCCATATGGTCAGGTTTCTCACAGCAACACTACATTATATCTTGAACCAATTTCTGTATTAGTTACTTTTCTGTTGCTGTGATAAAATATGCTGACTGTGGTAGCTTGAATGCAATTGGCCCCATAATCTCATAGGGGGTGGCACGATCAGGAAGTGTGACTTTGTTAGAGTGGGTATGGCCTTATTAGAGAAAGTGCGTCATTGTGGGGACAGACTTTGAGGTTTTCTATGCTCAGGATACTGCCCAGTGTGTCTCACTCGACCTGCTGTTGCCTGCAGCTGTGTCTGCCAGTGAGTGGCCATGCTCCCTGGCATGATGATAATGGACTGAATGTCTAATACTGTAAGTTAGCCACCCCAATTAAATATTTTACTTTGTAAGAGTTGCTGTGGTCATGGTGTCTTTTCACACCCATAAAAATCTTAACAATGACCCAAAAGCATCTTTAAGAGAAAACAGTTTACTTTAGCTTACAGTCTCAGGAAAATAGAGTCTATCTTCAAAAGAAAGCCATGGCAACCAGTAGGGAAGGCAGAGTAGCAGGAGCAGGCAGTTGGCTGGTCACATTTTAATTCATACACAAGAAGAAATGGGAGTCATGATAATAATAATAATAATAATAATAATAATAATAATAATAATAATATCATCATCATGGTTTGCAATGCAAGGATTGAGCCCAGAACCTTTTGCATGCTAGGCAAGTGCTCTACCATTGAGCTATACTCTTAGCCTGGGATAAATTTCTTTTTAAAAAAAGATTTATTTTAGTTGAAAATGTGTGTGTGTGTGTGTGTGTGTGTGTGTGTGTGTGTGTGTGTGTGTGTAATGTAAGTGCAGATAGTCATGGAGTCCAGAGGAGAGTGTTGGATCCCCTGGATCTGGAGTTACAGGGGTTATGAGCTTCCCAATGTCAACTAAACTGGTCCTCTGGAAGAGCAGTATTCATTCTTAACTACTTATCCATCTCTCCAGCACTTTGGGATTAAAATCTTTATTCCAGATTATGTACCAATAAATCATCTCAGATTGAGGAAGAAAATGGGAAGGGCACCATTAATACACAGAAGAATATAGCAACCCTAAAATTGGGATTTCCTCCAGCCCTTTGACGTACTTTATTTTCCATTGTATTAATTTGGCAGCATCTTAGTATCTGGCACTTTATGATCTGATTACACTGAAACTGAGTATTGCTAGAGATAAGAAGGGTCATACAGTGACTTGTTTCCTATGTGGGTAGAGAAATTGCCTTATAAGAAAACTATATTCAAGTTTCAATGCCCCCACACCCATAAAAAATAAACAGAGCATAAGCTTTGTAATAGCAGACACTTACTTTGTCAGTTAACTTACATATCTGTAGTGCCTATAAACAGGGACCTGGAACATGGGTAGTACCCAAGAAGTACCTGTTGAGTGAAGAAATGGAGACTCAGTTGCATCAAACTGGGAGTGTGGGACATTTTTCTTCTTTTGGGAATATGAAAAGAAGAGAGTCTGGGTCTGGCTTTGGCTTTCAAGTCTAAATGACTGTTTCTCCTCATTCCCTGCTGCTAGTCCTTCACCTGCTGGAGATGTTCATCTGCTCCTGCGAGACAGTGAGAGAGAAACATTATACACCTTTGTTGCTCTTTTCAGTTTGAGAGCATAATGAAGATGAAGCTCTGTATTCATCCAAACATTTCGCTTTTCCTTTCCTGCCCTACCTGTGCGCTTTGCCACCTCCTTATAATGAGGAAGCAGCCCCAGAGTTATTAAATGTAAAAAAGGCTGCTGTGTGTATTCAGAACTAGTTATAACAAGATGTTTTCATTGTGTTGAAGGTAGCTGTGGTTGTGGGTAGTGTATGGCAATTGTGAACAAAATGACCCCACAAGACCACAACAGAAGAAATAAAATATTTACTTTTGAAAATATACATTGAACACTAATGCTAGGTTCTCTATACTTCAGAATCTCAGTCTAGTAAGGTGACAGACATGTAGAAAAACTACTGACACATGGAAGAAGTGGGTGCCAGTAGGTTCAAAATGTCCAAGAAGGGATTAATTATGCTTAGCAAAGCCACAGGTAGCCACACAGAAGGCGTGCTGCTTGTACAAACAACTGAAGAGAAGCAGAGGTGTGGTGAATTGGGCTGAACTGCAGCATTTAGGAAAACAGATACTTGTTTGCAGGAGCAAGGACACATTCCAATCATGGAAGCCTGAGATTGCAATTGGGGACTGCAAATGTGCTAGCATGGCTAGAACACAGATTGCAAAAGAGCATAAGCAAGACAGTTGAAACTGGCATTTAAGAGACCTTTCATGCAAGGATGGAAGATTTGGGGAATTCTGATGAATTTTGAGCCTGAAAATGACACTATAATTTATGCAATTTAGATAAAAACTCTGTGCTTCTGTCAAAAGTAACAAGGCTGGTGTAAAACTCCTCCCTTTCTTCTTCTTCTCCCCTTCTTTACTCTTTCCCTGCTCCTTCCCCCCTCTTCTCTTTATTTAAAAGAATTCCATCAAATCCAGATAAAACTGCTAATAAAGAAACAACGCAGGGAGTTGAAAGAGAGCTCGGTGGGCAAGTGCTTGCTGTCTAAGAATGAGAACCTTGTTTGGTTCTCCAGAACCCACATAAAAGCCTGCCTGCCCTGGGAGTGTATTCCTGTGATTCCTGTGCTAGGAGGTAGAGATAGGCGGATCCCTGGGATTCACTATCCAGCCAGTCTAACCAATCAGTGAACTCTAGGTTTAGTGAGAGAATGTTGCAAAATAAGGTGGAGACCCTGATGTCAACCTCTGGCTTCCAAACCCATATGTGCACACACACACACACACACACACACACACAGAGAGAGAGAGAGAGAGAGAGAGAGAGACATACACACAGTGTAGACACACACATTATGCTACACACACACACACACACATACAGTATACTACACACAAGCATACAATGTAGACACACACACATACACATTATACTACACACATACACACCTGCATGCACACACACATATGCATGCTTGTACACACAAAGAAAGTTAATAATAATAATAATAATAATAATAATAAATAAGAACAAAATGCTAGTATGTTATATATTAAAGTGCATTGTTTTGCCAGTCTCTGAAATAATTGTGGAAGTCAATATCATTATTATTATTATTATTATTATTATTATTATTTTCATTCTTCAAAGAGCAAACTTAGGTTTAAGGAACTTAATGAACTTGACTTAGGTTTCAAGGGTGGTAAGGGGACAAATGTAAGCAATGTGACTGTGGAGTGTGACCTCCTGTTAGGTATTCATGGGCCACAGATGACAAGATTCTCAAATTTGCTGTGACCATTCTTACTTGCTACAGAAGGATAGTCAGCTCCTTCCCTAAGTCTTACTTGTTTATCTCTGGTTATTCCCAGAGATTATCTCGTGTGAAAGCCAGAACTGTCATGTCATGTTCTCTTGGGTCGTAGATAAGCCCAGACTTGTCTGTTATGTCCCAGTTTGGACTCTGGCTGGTGTAACCATTGTGTTACTTCATACTGGCTCCTGGGGAATGTGTCAGTCTCTGAATGGTTAGACTGACCTGTCTGCTAAAACTAACATGTTCTGTATGTTTAATTATATTCAGATGTAGTTATTGGTTCATAGATTTCAAAATATAGAACCTAAATAACTTTTCACCTTCCTTTTATTTCTATTTTTCCACCATTATGAGAAGACAAAGGGGAATTCCAACTTAGGGTCACAGATGAAGGTATTAAAAAGCATTTGAGATCACTTTTAGCTGTCTTAGAAATGAAAATCATTTAGAATACCATTGTGTGTCTGTACATATATGATATATGTTCTGAGTGTGGGTGTACACATTCTATGACACGTGCATGAGAGTCAAAGAATGACTTGTGGGAGTTGGTTCTTTTCTTCCCTATGGGTCCTGAGATCAAATTCAGATTACCAGGCTTGCCCATAAGGAAGTTTTATCTGCTAAGCCATCTCATTGACCCAGAAGTGGAAAATCTTAAAGACACTAGTAAGAATAAGTTATTCTTTGTTATATTTCAGACCAAGAGCTGAAATGAATTTCAAATTACTGTTACAGATTTCAGGTAAAACATTATCTGAATTGGAAACCTTTACAAATTATGCCCTTCAGCTGGGCGGTGGTGGTGCACGCCTTTAGTCCCAGCACTCGGGAGGCAGAGACAGGTGGATCTCTGTGAGTTCGAGGCCAGCCTGGGCTACCAAGCGAGTTCCAGGAAAGGCGCAAAGCTACACAGAGAAACCCTGTCTCGAAAAACCAAAAACCAAAAACCAAAAAACAAAACCAACCAACCAAACAAACAAAAAACAAATTATGCCATTCCTTAAGTTTGGGGCTCTCATTTTTACCTATACAAAGCATTCCTGTGCAAAGTTAAATAATTACTCAACTCATTTATGGTTCAATGTTTATCTCTTTTGATAAAATGACTTCTCAAGCAAAAACGGTTCTTATTTTTAGACATTCATTTTCATTTATGTCTGTCTGTCTATCTCTGTCTGTGTGTGTGCATGTGGGGGTCAGAAGAGTGTGTTAGATCCTCTGAAGCTAGAGCTGCAGGTGGTTGTGAGCTGCCCAGTGTGACTACTGGAATTGAACTAAGGTCTTCTGGAAGAACAGCAAAGACTCTTAGTCACTGAGATTAGTCATCTTTTCAGTTCTAAGAAACATTTTAAAATCTTAACTACAACTGTAGCATCAATCTTGAGAATAGGACATAATTCCAACAGACTTTCAGCACATATTTATTGCATACATTCAAGTATGATTGATGAATTGAAAAACTGATAGGAATAGCATTTGACTTTTGTGGCCAAAGGAATGAACAGGGCTAATGGTACTCCGTGGTATCCCATCTCAGAAGTGGGTCTGTTCTGAAGAACATGGGCTTGTTATGTATCATTGTTGAATATTCCCTGACCCTCTAGGTATATCTGAACTGAAATGACGCTTAACTCAGTGTTCCAGTTTGCTTTCAGCTTTATTGGTTCAAAAGCAGCATCAGCAGAGAGGATGTTTTTAGTTGGAAGGGGGTGCACGTGTGTAGTGGGTAGCCATTCCAGCTTTGGTCTGGAAGTTCCAACCCCCATTGAGGCTTTTGTAACTATCACGCCTACAAGGCGGGGCCAAGGGAGGGCCTGAAGACCTGAGACCGGGATGCGCGGCGCTCTCTTGTTTCCTGGACCTGGACGCGAGAGGTAGACCGAGGAAAGTTCTCCAGAGAACACCGCCGGACTGTGCTGCGTCTCTTCCAGAACCCATCATCTACCTATCCCTTCATTTGTGAGTTACGCCTTTAAATAAATCTCCTTTTAACTACGTGGAGTGGCCTTAATAATTACACCAATATCTGGCCCGGCTACCTCAGTCGGTAAAGCATGAGACTCTTAATCTCAGGGTCGTGGGTTCGAGCCCCACGTTGGGCGCCAGATATTGGTGCAATTATTAAGGCCACTCCATGTAGTTAAAAGGAGATTTATTTAAAGGCGTAACTCACAAATGAAGGGATAGGTAGATGATGGGTTCTGGAAGAGACGCAGCGCAGTCTGGCGGTGTTCTCTGGAGAACTTTCCTTGGTCTACCTCTCGCGTCAAGGTCCAGGAAACAAGAGAGCACCGAGCATCCCGGTCTCAGGTCTTTAGGCCCTCCCTTGGCCCCGCCTTGTAGGCGTGATAGTTACGGAAGCCTCAGTGGGGGTTGGAACTTCCAGACCAAATTCCAGACCAAAGCTGGAGTGGCTACCCACTACACAAGTGCTTTTTTGCTTAATTGTTTCTATGGACCATTTCAGCAGTTTTCACACCAGATGCTTGATTTGTAGAGAAGGCTCACACCTTATCTGTAGCGCAACTCCAAATAGCTTTCTAATACTGAGCTGCTTGTTCTTCTTAAAGAGCTGCAGCCTGAAGATCCCGTTAATAACTGCATACCATCTGAATATGATTTCTGGCATGTGCAGTCCCTCATATCTCTGCTCTGAGTCACCATTGGCCTCACTGGGTAGAACTATAGACTTTAGAGCAGATTCAGGAATCCTTAGGAACTATGAATTCCCCCAAAGTGGGTTTCAAACTCTTCCTTTCTGTGGTGAAGGTTGAATCTTTGAAGTGAATTGAATAAGCATACAGTTCAGAAAACAATATTGAGTACTCTGTGTCTGGTTTCTGTATCACTTAAGTACTTATACCCGAAAGTTCTCTGGTAGCTCTGTGTTGTCCTGCACCAACTGCTGCTATGTAAGAAGACACAAAACACTTAGCAACTTGGCTGAAGTCCTGAACTAATGCTAAGGGCACTTAGACTGGAAGCTCAACAACTAATTTGTCAGAGGTTGGAAGGTTAGAAAGCTATCTAGAAGATCAAATGATACGTTTCTCTGAGTATCATCATGGCAGTTGGTGTGCAGAAATCTCCTTCATGTTCCTTTCACTTCATCATGCATTAGTTAGGTAGAAACACAGCACCAGTTTGGTACAGGTGCGAGGTCTGTTTGTCCTCTTACAGGGAGTGATTGGGATCCAGAAAGAAAGAGAATGTAGAATCAATCTCCATGATTTTTATTTACTTGTCGTCTAATGAGTGGGTTCACCTTTAGTTTAATTTGCTTATCATTCTTTTCTGCCTGAGCCAAGGAGCAGTGGGGATCATTATTTAACTTTGAGTTCAGCGAGATCAAAACTCGGTTTTTCTTTCATGCTTCCCATCTCCTCTGACAGACACGGCAGAGAATAAGGCTTGCTGTGCAAATGAATGAACCACTGGCCTAAGAAAATGATGAAGCAGCTTGGGGCTTTCCAGAGTAACTAGAAAGGAAATGTCCTTGACACACATGGACATATTGGAAATAGTAGCTCTGGAGTCTGAGCTACCTCCTGTTTTGTTCTGCTGGATCAAGAGAGGGCATGATGCTGACTTTGTTTGTGAAAGTCCATGCCACTGCTGGGACTACTCCCAAGGCAGAGATAGAATGAAATCACTGACAGGAAGTGACAGTGATGCCTACAGCCCCAGCTGGCACAACTTCAAAACATTGCAGAGGATAGTGTTCCAAAGAGATATTGCAGTGCGGCTCTGGTAAGTGCTATACAAATAGATTTAGGGCTCCTCCACAGGAGGCAAAACCAGTCCCAGGAATAGAAAATGAATAGAAACAGCAATACCAACAACAAAAATCTCTTGTCAATAAGCCATTGCATGACACAACCAAACTACGGCATTGTAAGCCACCCTAATCCCCCGAATATGAGAAACTATTTCTGGGAGGGCTCAGAGAAGCTGAGAGATGGGATCCAGCCTCCTCTGGCCATAGATCTAATGAGTGAGAACTCCCTTCAGTGTGAGGTGGCCAGGTTGGTTCTTGATGGTAATTGATGGACACATTTTACTTTCAATCAAGAACCTTTCCCTTTCTGTATCTTATCCACCCTAATTCATCTACAGCACCTTTTGTAGAGTTGCTCTTCACATATGCGTTGATTCGAATAAGAATGGACCCTGTAGGCTCATATACTTGAATGCTTGGTTTCCACTCGGTGGACTGTTGGAAGGTTCAAGAGGTGTCACCTTATTGGTGGAGGAATATTGCTGGGGCAGGCTTTGAGGTTTCAAAAGTCCAGGCCAGGCCCAGCGATCCTCTCTCTGTCTGGTACCTGAAGATCAGGATGTAGTTCTCAGCTACTTCGCCAGTACCATGTCTGCCTGCTGCCATGCTCCTCATCATGTTGATAACAGACTAACCTTCTGAAACTGTAAGTAAGCCCTCAGTTTCTCTTATAGGAGTTGCCTTGGTCATGACATCCCTTTACACCATTAGATCAGTAACTAAGACAACATCTTAAAGCCTGTCATCACTAATCTTCCTCATCTTTTCAGCAAGTGAAGCATTGCCATGTAGTTCCATCTTTCCCTGTATTGCATGATTTCTAGACCCTTGGCTTTGATGCATCTCTGAAAAGATGGCTTTTTGAAAGTGTGTGTGTGTGTGTGTGTGTATGTGTGTGTGTGTGTGTGTGTGTGTGTGTGTATGTGGGATAACATGTTTTCACCATGTAACCCTAAATTATTTCTTTAAAAAATCTTTATCATATTTCAGTTCAGTTGAGTTTAAGGCCAAACAACATTTCAAATATATCAATATATTTTTGTAAATTGATGTTTTTGAACTACATTGAATTCTCTGTATAGTGTGAGTGTGCTACTAAAAACAGCAGTGTAGGAGCTGTAGAGATTGCTCAGTGGTTAAGAACACTGGCTGTTGTTCCAGAGGACCTGGGTTTGATTCCCAACACCAGCTTCTGTAACTCAAGTCCGAAGGGATCCCATGTCCTCTTCTGGCCTCCATGGGCACTGCATACATGTGCTTCACAGACTTACAAGTAGATAAAACACCCATAGACATAAAATAAAATATTTGAAACAGACAAAAATACCTTGGGTGAGTGCATATGAAATATTTGCACAGGCAGACTTTTTCTAGGTTTTTGCTTGTTTGTTTGTTTGTTTTTTAGTCTTGCTTTCTTAGCCAGTTGGTTGAGACATATCTGCTTAAGTAAACCAATATTCCTATTTTCAGTGGCTTCTGCTCTGAGAACCAGAAATCTATGTTCAAGTGTGGATTGACCTTTGTATGTTTCCCAATAGAATGGTAAATGGTACTCAGCACCACACTTTTCATGCCAACAAGCAACCAGAACTGGAAGCTACCCTTTACTTGTTTTTCACTGTGACACCCACTGATCCACACCTGGCACCACGGATCTGCATGTGTTGTAGATTGCACCCGATGAAAAGTCCTGTGCTGCCAGCCCAGGCTGTGCTATGCCATGTCAACCTGTTGGCAACCGCAAACTGTGACTTCTGCCAGATGACTCAGCCCAGATGGGAACCTCCAGCTGAGAAGATGTGTACTTCGTGTTGTAAGAAGAAATTGGGTGATGTGATTGTCACAGGTGAATGATTATGTCTTAAACTCTGGAGTGTGACAGGAGAAGCCTTTTTTTCCTTAGGCTAAAAATATAGGGATGCCTTCTTGGCCTAATACAGGAAAAAGCTAAAGAAATGCTCTGGTTTTCAAGGAGAAAGCCATACCTTCTCTGAGCTATAGAAAGGAATTTCCTTCCCCAGTCAGGCAGTGATAGGCCATCTTTATTGCAATATGTGTCCATTTTAATACAGGTTTAATTCAGTCAAACACAATAGTGTCTACTTATTTGTGATAATTGTAGATGAAAAGAACAACTTGGCTTAGAAAACGATATTGAATGGGGTACTGCAGCTTGCTGTTGAAATGGGCAAGTTCATGAAACCCAGGAAAGTGGTGCTGGTCCTGGCTGGACGCTACTCTGGATGCAAAGTAGTCATCATGAAGAACATTGATATGGCATCTCAGACCACCCTTACAACCATGCCCTGGTGGCTGGAATTGACGGCTATCCCCAAAAAGTGACAGCTGCCACGGGTATGAAGAAACTCACCAAGAGATCAAAGATCAAGGTTTCTAACTATAATCACCACAAGGTCCTTTGTGGATAGCCCCTCAGACAAAACTGTTGTCAACAGGATGTTTTCAGAGACCCAGCTCTGAAACGCAAGGCCAGGTGTGAAGCCAGGGTCAAGTTTGAGGAATGATACAAGACAAGGAAGGCCAAGTAGTTTTTCCAGAAGCTTCGCTTTCAGGTATATTTTTGTTTCCATCATTAAAAATTAACAAAACCAAAAAGAAAACAAAACAACAATAACAAAAAAGAAAATAAGATATTGCCTATAAATCCAAATTAGCACATTAGAGTCAGAAAACCCACAGCTGTACTGTACTTTAAAATTTTCAACACTGTGTCTGGAACTTCATTAAATGTTCGATTCTTTTCCTGAGTCTCTCTGTGAACGTTTATTTGAGCTGAATCTGAACATGCCTTTTTAAACTAAAAGAGTATTTTGCTTAGGAAGTCACCAACTAACACCTTATGGACAAGAAAATAGGCTTGTCACTCAGCAGGCAGCTACCAAATCTTCACCTTAAACAAAATGGCAACTTCCCGAGGAGGGGTTCCGCCTTTAAATTAGCAGGCTTGGACAGATTCACAATGATACAGGTCAGAAGTGGGAGACATGCAGTGTAGACAGAAGTTTCTCTCTCACTTGCCTGTTCCTGAATACCTGGCAGTTTCCTCCCAAATCATTGACTCAGAAGCTTAATATCACTTATAAATGCTTGGCCAGCAAGTCAGGCTTATTACTAACTAGCTCTTATACTTAATTTAACCCATAATTATTATCTATGTTTAGCCACGTGACTTGGTACCTTTTCTCAGTACGGCATTCTCATCTTGCTCCCTCTGCTTCTGGCTGGTGACTCCTGACTCTGCCCTTCCTCTTCCCAGAATTCTCCTAGTCTGGTCACCCTGCCTATACTTCCTGCCTGGCTACTGGACAATCAGCATTTTATTAAACCAATTAGAGTGACAAATCTTTACAGTGTACAAGGACATTATCCCACAGCAATGCAGAACCCCAACTGCACTCTCTGCCAGGGACTCAGGTTCTGATCATTTGAATGATATTGGGCCCTTCACTGGTGGAGCTGCGTGCTGACCACATGGGTGATGAGTATTGGGGTACCACAACCTGTGCCGCTTGGGTCCTGGAAACCTGGCTGCAGTGGCAAGGGAATAAAGACACAGACACAAGTCCAGAGAAGCTGTGGTCATATGGACTGTGTGCACTTTGATGAACAATGCCAGTGTGTTTATTATGTCCAGCACATGGGGAAGAGTTAACTAGTCTTGGCTGGAGGTCTATGTAGGGAAACAGTCTAGGCTGTAAACACCTGGGAAGAAGAAGCTGCAGTTGTTAGCTTTTGCTCACACTGGTCAATTGTTGGTATTCACTGGTACTTGGACCAGAAGAAGGATTTGCCGGTATCCCATGGGTTGGAGGCTTTGGTCCTTGACATGGCCTACTCATGTCTAACAATATACATCCACTCAGGTCTTCACTCACTCAGGACTTCACTTCCTCCCTACACAATGGTGGTAGGAGACAGCCATGTTGGTCCTAATAAAGATAAGAGAGGCCCTCCTTATTGCTCTGGGGCTTTGGCACAAGAAGCCACTGAATCTCCCAGCAATGTCATACCCCAGACTTTATAGCACCACTGGCATTCATGTGTAAGCCCCAATCTTCCTTTCTGTATTTCTTCGTTGTGCCTTTCCTGATGCCTGATGGGATGGCAGGGAAAGGCAGATCCAGACAGGGCTCCATGTGGATTCTATGAGTGCCAAATCTGTCAACCTGCCAACACCTGCTGGTTTCTCATGTTGACTCCGCCTGACAACTCCAAGTTAACTTTGCTCCCCAATTTTATATTACTATGCTTTATTTACTTCTGCTTTATTGTGGCCTAACCCTTTTCCACACCCCCACCTGTCCATTTACTATAGGCAATTCTATCTCTGAGGGTATGGAGATAATTAGCCAGGTAGAAAGACATTTCCTATGAGCATTAGATACAAAGAAAAACTCCACTTATTTATATTTTTATCTTAGATGGTGATTTAAATCAATGACAACACGAGAACAGAGACATTCATTCATATAAATAAACATTTTTTCTGTACCTAATACCCTCTGTTTAAAATTAGTTCTTTGAGAATTTTGAACAGTGTGTTTTGATCATATTTATCCCCCTCCTCCAACTCTACCAAGACCACTTGCCCTAGCTTTCCCACCCAACATTTTCTCTCTCTTAAAACCCATAGAGTCCAACTTGAGCTGCAACAAACTTTTGAATGTGTGACTTCCCACTACCAGGGGCTACACACTTAAAGAAAACTCACTTTCCCTCTCCCAGAAGTTATCAGTTGTCTAGAGCTCCCCAGCTAGGACTGAGTCTTTGTACTGACCACCAACTCTATGCTGAAATTTCATCTGGCTTGAGCTAGAGCTGGTCTTGCGCATGCTATCACAACTGCTGTGAGCTCATATGTGCAGCTGTCCTGCTATGGTGTAAATCTGTTTACCTGTAGTCATCCACCACCACTGGCTCTTCCACTCTTCCTGTACCTTCTTCTGCAATGATTCCCGAACCTTGGGAGGAGGTGGTGTGACATAGATGTCCCCTTTAAGTGTGATCATTCCATAGTCTCTTATTCTCTAGACCTTGACCAGTTACAGATGTTAACCGTCTACTGTGAAAAGAAGCTTCTTTGATGAGGGTTGAAAGATGCATCAATCTATCAGTATAATGATATGCCACTGGAATTTATTTTATTGCTATGTACATTTAGAAGGATAATAGTAATAGGTTTCCTCCCTAGGGCCGATGACCTGCCTAGCCACAGGTTCTTGGTCCAGGTATGGGTTTCATTATGTGGAGTGATGCTGTGTGATATTTTGTTTGTGTTCTGACAAATAAAGCTTGCCTGGAGATAAGAGGATTGAGGTAGCCACTAGGTAACCATAGAGGCAAGGCAGTGGTGGCTCACGCCTTTAATCCCAGCACTTGGGAGACAGGAAGTGATAAGGTCGGGCGGAGCAAGGTCAGAGGACCTGGAGAGGTAAGAAGTCACTGGTGGCTGCTCCTCTGCTTCTCTGATCTTTCAGGTTATTACCCTGATATCTGACTCCTGGTTTTTATTGATAAGACTCATTAGGTTCATGCTTCAGAATGGGCCTGAAATACAGCCAAAAAAGTGGTTGTCTACTCTCAGGATGTTCATGCCACTACTGCTGCGCCGTGGGCATGTCTTGCCAAGCCAGTAATTATTGTAATTCACGAAGTTCACGACTGAGTAAGGCTGATGATTACTTTTCACCTACAGCAGTGTGCATAAATTCTTTCAGTACTACAGGAACTTAGTCAGTAGAGATGAAGCTTCTATATGAGTATCAGCTGAATTTCTCCACGTTCTGTGACTCAAGAATATAGTGTCTTTAGCGACAGGGTCTTACTGTCAAATTCCGGAGGGTAACCAAGAGTCCTGGTAATCGCTTGATGTTTGGGGATCTGTGGGATCCCACTGACCAACAAAAGAGCATTAAAGAAACCGCTGTAGAGATTCTCATAGCAGGGACTAACATCCAGTCTTTGGAGGATCTAGCCCTGGAACAAAGATAACAAAGGCAACAAGGTTGAAGCCTGGTAAGGGAAAGTAAGTGCAGAAGAGTTGGGCATTCAAACTGATGTTTTTGATTCTTCTGTGAATTTGCTCATATGCAGATGTGCCCAAGGACACTTGGGTTAGACTGATGGGGATGTAAGCTCTAATCAGATCTCCTTATGGATGTGGAGTGGACAAGAAGAGGAGAGGGAGGCTTCTTTCTACTCCAGGGCCCTGGCACTTGTCCCTTTACATAGTACCCTTTTGAGCTTCATGCTACGATGTAGCTTTAAGAATTGGGATAAAGTTGATCCTGAGAATTAGTGATTAATACTTTCCTGTAACACTATCTGGATAAATACAGGCTATACAATTCAGGAGAATTTGTTGAAAGATTTTTATTTTTGTTTTTTTTTTTTTGCATGACGACTATAATGTGTGTGTATATTTGACAGTGTGTATCTTGATTATATAAGAGGCTCAAAAAAGTATGTACTCCTTATAAATGGCAGTACTCTTAATTTATTAGGACAGATCAAGTGGTATTTTTGGCCTATTAAATGTTTCATAAAAATTTAAAAAGCTACTTGTTTATTTAAAACAGCATTCATAAAAGTTATAACATATAAGTTTCATTAATTTGTGAACTTCAACACTGGATATATAAATTTTGATAATGATTTCCTCCCCAAACAGCTTCTAAAATTAACTAAAATTTTGTTTTATTTTATAATATTCATGAATAACAAAATAGTAGGAAGTAAAAAGGCTTTATGTTAATCAAAATTCCTCTAAATAGTGAATGTTAAAATCTCTTTTTTAGATGAGATGTTTCCCTTACTTTTCCAGAAATGTTCTTAGGTTGGTCTTAACTTCCTGATCCTCCTGCTTTCACCTCTTGAGCGTATCCTGTGAGTGTGCTCCACCATGACAAGCTTTGTAAGACGAATCTTAAAAGGTCTTATTAATAAAAAACTCGTGGCCAGTTATTGGGGTGAACGCTGAAAGATAAGAGAAACAAAATCAGCCACAGCTAACCTCACCTCGCCAATTCCTCAGCTGATCCTGTTTCCTCAGACTGGAAGCCTCTATGTCTCATTCGAATGGATCTCAGCTGAACTGCTGCTCAAATGCCTAAAAGCTTAACAGACTTTAGTTCCTGCTCCTTACACCTAATATACCTTTCTGCTTCTTGCCATCACTTCCTGGGATTAAAGGCGTGTGTCATCATACCTGGCTGTTTCCAGTGTGGCTTTGAACTCACAGAGATCTAGATGGATCTCTGCCTTTGGAATGCTAAGGCCACCATTTTCTGGCCCTATATCTAGCGTCTGTTCTGTTCTCTGACCCCAGATAAGTTCATTAGGATGCACAATATATTGGGGAACAAGAGTATCACCACAAAGCTTCAGAAACATTCTTAATGTATAAGTGATATGTGCATAATTTGCATTAATACAATGAAATGAAAATCACAGGAGATTCAGTCCCAGTCAGCAGCAGCATTCAGAATCTAGGTAAGCTTGCTATGATATGTACTAAGAATGGCTGCTGTTGTCTTAGTTATAATAACTATTATCCTACATTTGAAAGATATACTTTCACTTATAGTTGTGACATTTGGGTAATGATTTTAAGAGGACTGCTGATGCCTGCTAAGCTTGCTTAATCATAAATCAGGCTCCAGCTCTGTGTCTTCCCCATGTAAGTCTTCTTCCTTGATCTAAGAAAAGCTTTGCCTTTCAAAGGACAGATTTTGATTAAAGATTGCTTAATTTTATGCAAAATAGGAATCCAATCAACACTTGAATTTACAGCTGACAAGTGGCTCAAAATCTTTGGAACTCCTTAAAAAGCACCTTTATATATGAACATGTGTGTGCATGTTGTCTACATGCACTTGAGTTTTTTATAGTGTTTATAGAATACCAAACTGGCTTACAAGTAAACAGCCACATGAAGTCAACTGTTAACTGTGCCCAGGTTCCTTTTAGTTCACAGTATAAGTAAAATTTAAAAACAACAAGAACAACAACAATAATGACAACCAGAAACCAGTAAGTAAGAAAGGAGATTAGGAATTTATAGATGCAAAATAGAATTTCAGTAAAAGTCATAAAAAATGCTTCAAGAGGAGAGTATTTTGTATGATTTTTGTCTTAAGGTTTATGTGGCCATTGGTTAATCATGTATTTTATCTTATTTATTTATTTATTTATTTTTGTTTTTTTGAGACAGGGGTTTCTCTGTGTAGTTTTGGTGCCTGTGTTGGATCTCTCTCTGTAGACCAGGCTGGCCTTGAACTCACAGAGATCCACCTGGCTCTGCCTCCACCATCCGGCTATGTATTTTATTTTTATCTTGTAAAATTTATATCTTCTAGGATACATGAAATTTTCAAATTAAACTCCTTCTGATGCAGGGGTTCCAGCCACTTCCTACCATAGGAAATCTAAACCTAAAGCCTCCACTCCAACTGATATATAAAAGAAGAGTTTTGTGGTCTCTCTTAGACAGGCACTATGCCCCTCATCAGCATCCAAGAGGTTATAGAAGATTGATTGAGCATCACCCTCCTGCTCCCCAAAACATTCTTTGTGACTACGATTGTTGGGGAAAGTTGTAGCAGAAGAGGAGGGTGGGGAAACAGGCAGCAAGAAGGGTTTGTACTTGATACTGTAAACCCAGTCAAAAATCAACACTTGGGGAAGGCCTTAGGGGGAAACTTTCTACTGTTGTTTAGTTAAATTGTCATACAATCAAACTGCCTTATAAATATCTCTTTTTATACCCATAGACAAATGCTTTAATCAGAGGAGTGTCTCTTTGCAGTGAACAGTGGTGAAAGTTGAGACTCATGGCTGCCCAAAGTTCGGGGGGTGGGGGGAGAAGCAACAGATGAGTGCTCGGCTCTGAATAAGACATATTTCTACCACCCCCTGTAAAGTTCAGGGAGCATCACAGAAGAGGGTCAGAAAGGATGGAAAAGGCAGATGATGAGCAGAAGGGCCACGAAACGTTCTCTTTAGTTGCATGCATGGCAATCTTGATCTCCCAGTAGATGTGACTCCCTTGTAAGACTGGATCCATCAGCAGTCAATTAGGGATGGGGAGGTGCCCAGTGGGCCCACTGACTGCAGATGGATCTGGGGTGGGGCAGTCATTGTCAGTGGTTGTGTACCCACTTGGAAGTCCACCAAGCTCCAAACCCATAGTCACACAGACTTGCCCTGGTTAAAGTTAGTGGATCATAAAACTAAAGAAAGACACAAACGTGAGAAAAAGACTTGTAGGGAAGAGGAGAGGACAGGGGTAGGCAGAAAATAAAAGAGGGCATTATATACATGCATGAAATTATCAGATAACAAAATTATTATTTTAAAATTATAACATCTTGTTTTATACATGTTATAAGATGAATATACACCAAAAATTATTTAAGTTGGTGATTAATCAGCAAGACCAAAAGAGAAATAAAAGTGTCTTCATAATTAGGGATGCTCAAATGTACTTATGAATGTGCAAAAAACCTAGTCTATATCCACAGTGGACAGACACAGCATGCATCTCAGTGGGCAGCAATTATTTGTATTTCTCTCAGTGTGCTGCAGGTTTTCTACAAGCTAGATACAACCCAGACAGTTGTGTACTGTCTCTTTAAAGGCCAACAGAGTGGCACTCTCCTAAAGCGTTAGATCACTCATTGCATTGAAAGGCTATCTTGTGACCCGTTCTGTGTAATTTGAAAAACTTATGCAAGTTTTGGTCTATCCTGGCTACAGTGCAAAAGATATTTTAACAACCAATTTTGAAGAAATCAAACAGTTATGGAGATGATGGTTAGTCAAGGGCCGTGGAACATTCAGTTGCCCCTGCCTCAATTCTATACCATCACTCATACAATGTAGCTATGTATTTCCCGCAGAGTTTCTCCATTAATCTGATCATGGTATATGGCTTCCCAAGTTCTACAACACATACCCACACTTCTGTGTTCAAGAAGAAAGAGATGGGCTGCTGTGCCGTGGCTGCCTCGGACTCTGGCTGTTTAGGCTCGGCTGTCTCCTGCCCAGCTCTTTGTCCCCATGGCTTAGGAAATGGATATACTAGCACACCTGTAATCCGTTCATGGCCCATATGAATGCAAAGCTTTGGCATAGACAATGGGAAACTGTCCAAGTTTACAAAGCTGCATTTGAGGGAGATTAAGCTGACAGTAGTATGTGTGTGGAGAGAGTGTTTGGGGCAGGAGGATCACAAGTGATTATGAGTCCAGGTGTGAAGTAATGAATACTTTCAATAAGACAGCACAGGGCAGTCAAGGGATGCAGAAGTTGTGGGAAACGAGGGAAGATGGACAGTATCCTGGTGTCAAGCCTGGGCAAGTGGAAAATGATGAGACCCCTCGAGAGGCAAGCAAGAGAAAGGCCAGGGGGTTGGGAGAGCTTGTTCTTGTGAAGAAAGATCACATGCTAGGCTTGATATACTAACTGCAAGGTGATGGAAGAGTGGCCACATGAAGATGGAAGTTAGGTGTGAGATAAGAACCTTTAGTGAGTGTATAGGCCTACACATATCTGCTTACTGGCTGCCTAGGAGAGACTAGTTAAAATCATCAGAGTAAGAGAGGTCTCTGAAGAGGCCATCAGAGAATAAAATAAACAGCACAATAGAAATGGTAAGACTAAGCCTTAGGGCAGTTGTTTTCCAAGTGTGGTTTCCAGACTGGCAGGCAGCTTCTGCCATCACTGGGAATTTGCTAGAAATATAGATCATCTGGTCTCAGAGTCCAAGGATGCTTTTTCTTAAAGAAATTAAAAATGCTTATTTATTTATTCTGTCGTAAGATTTCCACAGTGTTTTAATGCATGACCAAGTTTGTAGCTTCCGTCCTTGGGGTTACGTCCTCAGGGTTACGTCCTCATTCTAGATGCAGACTAGGTAAACAGAGTCAATAGGGGAGAAAAGTCCGCAGAGGGAAGGGAAAGGTAAGTGATCACTAGGGTAACAAAACCAAACACCGCGAGGCAAGACGAGCGGTTGACAGAGAGGGCAGAAGAATGGTTGGCTTGGGACTATGGGAAGAAGCGTGTTATTAGCTTGTTATGCAAGGGCCCTCAATTTTATGGGGATTCAAGAGAGTGGTAGGTGAAAAAAACAAATGTATTATGGTAAACTGGTGGTTCGTTTGTTATCCTAATCAAGAAAATAAGTTGAGTAACAACAGAAAGGAAAACATGTAAGAGGGATGGTCTCTTCTGTGGGGTGGGAGAGACTTGAGCATGCGTGTTAGAGAAGAGGCCGGCAGGGAAGATGGAAACCTGGGCATCCTCCGTGGTGTTCCCTCTGCGGGCAATCTGCATTTGCCCACTTTTGTTGCTGCAAGTCTCTCTCCACAGGTGTGACATATTTGTGGCTTCCTGACGCTACCCATTTGATAATGTGTGTGTACCAGGTGAGACTCAACTCTCCAGGTCAAGAATCATACCACACAAGAGTCTGCACAGCTGGAGAGCATCCTGCCAGGGGTTGGATGAAGCCAGACTCTGCAGTGACATTTTCCCAGAGAGCTGCTCTCCTGGGCGACTGCTGCCCCAGAAAATTCAAAAGAGTCCTTGAAGATCGGCACTTACCTAACTGGGATAATATAAATCTTAGTTTTTATTTCATTTTTCTTTTAAGGGCCAAGTGATTCAACAGGGCATTTAAATAATTCAACGAAATGGTAGTTATACACACACACACACACACACTCACACACACACATATTACTTTATTTCCTTATATTTCTATAGAACATTCGAATGCATACTTACATATCCCACTTTTATTACTATAGCCTTTAGTATTATTTTTAATGGTGGTTTTGTTTCTGAGATTTTAGAAAGTAAAATCATCGGGGTAGAGGAGGTAGATGAGAGAATCAGAATTCCTTCTGTGTATGCTCTCTTTTGTTCTTTGTAACCCGTTAATGCCGTTTTGTTGATGTAACCTTTTGTGTTTTGAAAGTTATTTTTGATAATTTAATTTAGTCCCAGATGTATGATTCCTGGTGAGTTATTCAGCATCTTCATACATCCATTCCCTCAGCAGAAAAATGGGTTTATAATATGAACCCACTTCAAAGCACTTCAGGGGTAATAATAAAAATAACATATTAAAAATATAATGGCAATTTTAGCTCAACTAGGTAATCTTCTTAATAATCAGTACATAAAAATATCACTGTTCAGTAGGATTTATAATTGGGAATATTGTGATTACATGAAACAATGTGCCCTATTTAATTCTAATTAGAATTTAAGTCCCTGGATTAAAATATCAGCAGTTCTTTCTGTGCCTCTTAGCATAGGGTACCTACACAATGTACTAAAAGTCCAACCATTTCCTCTCAGACTTAATAGCCACACATTAAAGAATTATATATACTCCATAAGTATGCATTAAAGAAGAATTGAAGTTACAAAACAGTATTTCAATTAACCCGGGTAACATGAGAACAAAATTGGTGAGCCACAGTGATTCACAAGGACAATAGTGAAGGCTGGAACAGAGAAAATCTGGGGGAAATTGATTGGGAGACTTTCTGTGTTCTTAAAAATGCTATTGAGAAATGTCTGGATGATTCTCCAAATTCTCTCTGTAGCATTAGATTGTATCAGTGCACCAGAATAGATATTTGCAGCACTATTTCTAGTCCATGGTGCAAAGTGAGACTGGCAGCTAAGTTCTTTTTATTTATCTAACAATAGAGGAGACAATACTGTGTGTGTGTGTGTGTGTGTGTGTGTGTGTGTGTGCGCGCGCGCGTGCGCGCGCGCTCACCTACATAGATGCACCAATACACACAGGTACACGTAACTGGGAAGTGTTTATGAGCATATTGCTTTGCTCTGGTGATGCTAATGGATACTATGGAGAACTTGTGGCTTCTGTCAGTGTCTGATTAGATGCTTGATGTGGTATCATCTGAGGACAATGGAGGTCTGTACACTGGCCTTCTTGAACTTGGACAGTTTTATTTATGTGAGTTTATCTGTGGTATCTTGGCCAACACACAGCCTTCTTTGAGATGTGTTGATAAAGCAGATTCTGTTCCACATAGACTAGAATACATTCTTATTTAAATAGCTCTTATGGACATTGGCTTCTAACCTTTATTTTTATTTTATACATGATGAGGTTACTATATAAGATGGCTGTAAGCATCTGTTTTGTTCAGTTTCGGACACTCTGGTGACGAATGGCTTATAAACAACAGAAATTTAGTTTTTATAATTTGGAGACTGGCTAGAGGTCAGTTGAGGAGATATGAGCGTCAGCATGATCAGTTTCTGGTCTGGCTCTTCTTCTGGGTTGCAGACTGACAATTTCTATGGTGTTTTTACATGGTCAAGAGAGAAAAATCTCCCTCATGAGAACTGTAAAATGTATACTGTAAGGGCACTAATCCCACTGACAGGGGCTTCATGCCTATGATAATTACCTCCTGAAGGTTTCACTTCTTGTGTCTTCACATTGGAGGTTATCACTTTAAGGTAAGGATTTTATGTAATCATTCATGTTCCAAGTGTTCTCCTTATGCCCTCTTAGAAAACTATCGTGAAGCTAGGTGGTGGTAGCACATGCCTTTAATCCCAGCACTTTGGAGATAGAGGCAGGTGGATCTCAGTGAGTTCAAAGTCAGCCTTGTCTACAAAGTGAGGTCCAGGACAGCCAGGACTGTTACACAGAGAAACCTTGTCTTGAAAAAACAACAACAACAACAACAACAACACAAAAAACAAAAAGAAAAGAAAATTATCTAGTTTTGCAAGATCCAATCTGACTGCTGGTAGAAGAGGCACAGTTTCACTTTGCATGATTTATTTTAGATGTTAAGTATTAGCCCTGATCTCTTACTAGAAAGTACAAATCTGCTCATTGTCACACATTTCAACGTCATCTTTCTGGCAGTGTCTGCAGAGAATGGGTCGTTCCTGTGCACATCTGTGTTACTGTAGAATCTACAGTGTGGGTGGTGCATGCTTCTTGCTTGATGCACAGGAGAGTGTTGCTAGTCTAACCATCTCTGTGCTCTTCGAAGTATTGTGTTGCTAGTCCCCCATTTCTAATCCTTATTTTGTATGCTTGCTATGATTTCGTGTTTCAGTTCTGTGGCTACAGTTCCTTATAATATGTAAGAATGTGCTTAGTGTCTTTTCAATTTCTTTCTTCCTACCAGAAACTAACTTAGTCCAGGGAAGCACAGCCTGGCTTTTGTCCTTTACAGATGTGTCATGCCTAGCTGACACAAATCCATGCCAGCTCTACAACCAACCATACCGTCAGTCTACTTTCTAGGTCATTGGTAGCTTTCTGGGATATTCTTTGGGAGGATGTCTTGAGACATAATTATCTGAGTTGTTTTCATTTAAACTGTATTTTATACTGGGTGAGATTGAAATGGTAAAGATGGAATATAGCAAAGGAGCTAGCTCATTGGATCATGTGTAAAAGTGACACCTAAGTTCTTTTTTTTTTAGTATCTCAAAAGAAACATCTATTATAAAAACTAGCTCTCTAATTTTTTATTTTTATAATTCAGCAAATGGGCAAATTTATAATTTAAGCCCCATCAAACACTTGCAGAGCATATTGGCTTGTTATTTTTGTATTGATATCAAGCATATAACAGAGGTCAAAAACATCTCAGAAGACTTCTCATATAAAAGGACAATTACGACAGCACAGATAAGTTCTAAAAAGACAGTTCAGTTATTTTTTTTGAAACATACACAGGTTATAAAATGCATGTCTACATAAAAATATGGAATACTTCAAGAATTTTCTCAGTTCTTATGTATGGCCATGTTTGTATATTGTTTCTGCTAAGGACACCTAGTTCGTTTCTTCTAAGTACATTTTAGCGGTTTTTCTTGTGTCTGAATGTACCTTAGCATCTCTGTAGACTTCTCCTAGCTTCCAAGATTCTAATTACTGTGTTTGGGTAAAGCTAGTCCATTCGAATTTTCAAGATTTCCCTGGTATTTAAAAATTATTATTATTATTATTATTATTAATTATTATTTTAAATCACTCCAAGGTCCTGTTATTTCCTACTTTTCCTTCTGTGTGTCAGTCCCTCCACCAACTCTGTGACCTTCTTCTGACCCCTGCCCAGCTCATGCATCCACCTCAGCACCTTAATTCCTCTCCTTTCTCTGGCACACTTGCCTGGCTTTTAAACACCTTTCCTTACCTTGTGTATTTTCACGTCCCCATTCCTCCCCCATCTCTTCCCCTTCCTTCTCTTTATCCCTTCCCCGATCTCTTCCCCTTCCTTCTCTTTACCCTTCCCCAATCTCTTCCCCTTTCTTCCCTTTATCCCTTCCCCGATCTCTTCCCCATCCTTCTCCTTATCCCTTCCCCGATCTCTTCCCCATCCTTCCCTTTATCCCTTTCTTTTCTCCTCCTTTCTCTCTCTTCCTCTTGCTTTTGTCAGGTACTCTGGTGCTCTCTGTCTTCCCATAGTTCCAGCAGGCAGTGAAGACACTGGGTGTCTTCATCACAGTTTTACATCCGCACTTTGCTCACCATGTTTCCCATGCCCACCAATTTCCCTTTTTTACCTTTCACCCCCCCCAGAACTCTTTTCACCTCGTCTTGCATTACTTGCCACATGACACTTCTGTGTTCAGGGTCCCCCCACCCCCGTCAGCTTTATCAGAAGGAAACAAGATGGTGGCCACACTGTAGATTTTCATTCCATGTTTGCTGAATCATTGAGACCCATCACATCTCTTCCTGAAACATTATTGTTTTCTCTATCCTAGTAAGACTAATAATCAAAGACCCAGAGTACTAATTCATTGGTACTAATTAAATTAGACTCACCAATTGGATATTAAATTCGTACCTCTTAAAGTCAAGTTTGGCATTGGTTCTTCATTGGTATTTTTTCAGGAATCTCTGATGAACATAATTTATACGAGGTGTAAAAACGAATCCCGGTCAGCCTTGAATCACATTTCTAAACTGAGTCTTTGGTATTGTGCTGTGCTACCAGTCACTTTTGCAAGCGCCATAGGAAGCATGGTTAGCACTTCCAACTAGCTCTGCAACTTGGTCAAGTTTCTTAACTTCTCAGCTGCTCAGAATATTCTTCTGAAATTGAAAAAAATCTTCCCTAAAAGATTGACATGAGAAATAAAGAAAAAAAAAACCATCTAATACTCTAAGAACTACCAAGCACTCTCAGGTATCTAGTAAAAGTATAAATCCCATGGCACTATTTAAATTAAATACTTAATTTGAATAAAATAAGTGGTAATGATTAATTTTATGTTACAACATCTGTGTTGGCAGTTTAACATATCTTAGTAACACAACATGCAATCTCTACTCTGTTTATTTCTCATCTCCATTGTCTTTTGTGTGTATTAGTCACCACAAAAAGGGACTGTTTCACAATTCTAAGTGTAAAAGTTTATACCACTCAGAAGCATTATTAATGCGTAGAAGTCTTGGGAATGCTGTTGAAAAACTCACAGATGCACTGACATGCACATTGACATTTTTTTTTGTTTTGCTTTGAAGAGAATGAAAATAAAACACCATGACAGTAATAAGTCAGATGATTTGCACAGTGTCTAGAATCTTTGTCCCTAAAGCTATACAGGGGAGGAAGACTCATTTCAGGGCTCACTTTAGTCTCTCTCCACCTTCAAGTCAAAAGCAGCTTATGTTCTCTGGCAAACTTGAGAAAACTAATTTCTCTTTTACCATACACTTGTTATCTTATTAATATCACTTCTCAGGTTGGTCCTGGGCTATTTTTTATTAGTAAAAATTAGTTAAAAAAATTTAAGCTTTATGTTTAATTGGCTTGCAAGTGGCATCTATCAAGAAATGTACACTGATCATTAATATGAGATATATAAATGGGAACATTTTTTTCCCTTTACTCAGGAATTGATCCATATCTTAGGTTGTTTTTATTTCCTTCCCAAAACAAACCAATGATTATATTAACAGGATTTCAAAATCGAGTCAAATTGGAGAGTGGCTTAATGATTATTTGGTGTTCAAAAGACAACAGGTTTAATGTAATGTGTGAGTTCAAGTTCTACCAAGAACTTCAAAAGGAAATCCTGGCCGCACATCCTATTTTTAAAATAAGAATTGCTAGGGTAAAAGAAAAAAAGTGATGCTGAAGTTTAAAATAACAGCATGCAGATTTCTTTATAGAATTTGAAGAATGGAAAACACTTGCAAAAATATCAGCAGGCAGGGGCAGGAAGAACAAACGGTAACCAAATTGGTTCCTTTGACAAACCATAACATTTACTTTAAACCATCAGCGTGCTACTCAGTAAAAGGCAGGCTACCACTCTTTTAATAGATCCCAGGCCTTGTTAAACTCACAGGTCTGCAAGAATTACCCAGGTCAAGAGCAGGTCAAAAAGTGAAAACCCATGTGAACGTAAACTTTGAAATATCTGCTTCTGAAGAGCCCCAGCCCACTGTCTCCTCTGCAGTAAATACACTTCCTTCTGTGTATGACAGTGTTCAATATACTGTACTTAAAATATGTGCAGGTAATGTAAATGGCATTAGGGTATTTTACATCCTTTCCTGTTAAGGGCAATCTCAACTCTCTTCATAGTTGATGAATCTTTGTTAGTGTAGTTTATATTTTTTTTAAAAACTTTAAAAATTGCCCTACATGTTGAGTCTGTGTTGAATAGTTGCCTCTATTTTGTTTTTAAAAAATTATATTATATTTAAAATTAGAGCTATAACTTCCTCGCGTGTGGAAGAAAGAGTTGGGGGGTGACTCTCTGTGGAATTTATTTGCCTGGTAAACTGGGTATTAATCTGACCTGCAGTACACTTGCTGTAGGTTTTGTTCAAGTGTAAGGTCATGCTGTGAAGCTGTTTTTCATTTTGTTTTATATGTGTTAATATAATGCCTTATGAATTACCCCAGAGTTTTGTTCTGACAGTTAAAAAGCATAATCGTTTTTCCTTTCAAGGGGATTGAAAGTAAAGCAATTGACTCTATATTTGAAATGATTTATCTAAGATCCTTTCTCTCACATCTTGCCTTAATGTTTATAGAGAATATTCCTTGCGTTTTTACTGGTAGCATTGTATTTATCAAGCTCTAGGCCTGTTTCTCAAAATTGAGTCCATCTTAGGTATGATCTTATGAGTTTATTGGTCAAATTGCTAGCAAAGTTAATGGGCACCATACTACAAGTTTAATGGGAAAGATACAGTATCTTAAGACATATATCAGAATTCCCCATTGAGAAAGTGAAAGAAAAAAATACCTCATTGCTGACTTCATGAGAAATGAGGAAGAGTGTGATCATGTCTTTGGCATGAGGGTAAAATATTTCTTCATGACTATATTGAAAAATGTTAGTCATAAAAGAGCAATGCCAGTCTCAGTATAAAGACAGAAAAAAGACTATATACTTTCTTTAAACATGCAAAGTAACTTACATACAAGGGTATATTCAGTGGGTGTTCACTGGTGGTGGTGGTGAAGGTGGACTAGAAAAACAGCTAATAGTTGTGCTTGTGAGAGATACCAGAAATGCTTCAGATACCTTACATGTCTCAACTCACTAAAGCTTCACAATAAACTGTTATTGACCTCATGAGCCACAGAGAGATAAGTGTCCAACCCAATGACTTAGAGCCTAGACATAATGCAACTATATTCAAAGGGAGTAACAGCTGCAAAGCCTATGCTTTAAACACATTAAGCAAAGTAAGGTTGAAGAAAATTCTATATTTCAGGGGCCCAAGATATCACTTATAGCTTGGATTGCTACAGTAGGCCTTGTGCGGCCTTCAGTTGATTACAGAGGCCAAAAAACTATATTGCCTTAGTAGCATGGTGGCGTAGTCTAGTCCCTAGAGTTTCCCTGGTGCTGAGCACTGGACCTAGTGTCAATTAGGTACATGATGATTGCGTAACATCTGGACATCTCAGCATACTGCCTTTATGTCCACATTGGTCTGGCGGTGCATTGCAATATTTCACTTGACATTAGTTGGGAACCTTAAAAAATCTTCCATAAAGCTTAAAAGCACATACACATGATTGCACAAACCATCCTGTTCAGTGAGACATTTAAAAAGTCTACAGAACTCTAGTTACACCATTCAATATTCTGCCCACTTGGTATAGAACTAACTACAACAACCTGGCTTATATTTGTTAATATGCCCTAGCTCTTCAATGTTCACTTATTTTCTTCTTCCTGCTTCATATACATTTGGGTCAAAGACATAGTAATAAAATTCATTTCAAATTTTGGGCCCTATATGTTTTGATCATAGTAATATAGCTCACTGCTAACAACAGAGGTAAAAAGCTGATCCCAAAGGGGAGGAAACAGCAAAGACGATCCATACACTCTTCCAATGTATTGGAATGAGTCTGCCTTTTGTTTTTAGCAATCAATAGGATTTTTGTTGGAGACATCCAAGATCTTTGCCTTTAAGGAGTATAAAGTCTTATGATAGGTACAAAAGAAGGTGAAAACAGTATTTGGTGTTTGTTTTATTTATTTTAAAGATCTGTGGGTTTTTTTTGTTTTTTTGTTTTTTTAGAGTCAGTCACATTTGCGAATCTCAGATATGTTGCTTTTGGTCCAATGATAAAAGTTAAATTCTTGAAGCCTTAAGTTATATATAAGTAGTTTTGTGAGAATTATGTTATTTAATATAGAAATGTTTAGCACGGTGTCCCTGCATGAAAAGAATTCAGTAAGTGGTATGTGCCTGTAACTAACCATATTGTATTTAATTATGGAAGAAACACTAAGTGCTAAATGTAACAATGTGGTTGGAACCCTCAAGGAAACTTTCATCAAGGAAGAGTAGGAAGCATTTCTACAAGAGAAATCATATGACTGAGGCCTATTGAAGCCATATAAGAAGCTGGCTCCTGGATGAGGAGTTCATTGGAAGTTGGCACTGAGCCTTCCAGGATTAGTGGTGCTCTTCCATGCCGCTGGACATGCCAGGCTAGACTAGCCCTTTGGATGAGCCTAAATGACTGGCCAATTGAGTGGTTCTTAAGGAGCATGCAGGGAAAGATGAAAACTGTATTTGAGGAAGATTTGACCTGGTAGGGTTGGGACAGACTGCATGGGAAAGGGATTTTGGTGGATCTTTGTGTGGTGGACAGAAGCCGTTTAGATGGATATTTTGTCAAACAACCGTGGAAGCTGTAGAATACAGGTGAGGTGACTAGGAACTTGATAGGCTCTAAGGATAGCTTGGAATACAAAGCAGTGAAAATGTCAGAGAACTCACTGAGTTACATTTTTCAAATAAAGCTTTCAAATAAGCTGGCCAGCCAGCTTAGCTGGATTGGCGAGCACCAAGTTCAGTGAGCAACTGTTCCAAAAAGTAAGGTGGGAAGTGACAGGAAGATATCCATGTTTACCTTTGGTCTACACACACACACACACACACACACAGGGAGGTGCATGTATGCATGTACACGTGAATACCTGTGCACATGCACATGTGTGCACATATACATGCACATATACACGTACTTGCACACACTATGCACACACATATATGCATGTGCACATACATTCACATACAGGCGCACATGCATGTATACATGCATGCACAAACATTTGCATAAACACACACATGCACAGAGATTATTCCAAAATATTGTAGTGACTATTCTAGAGTAACATTGTTCCATAGTTTTTGTAAGAGATGATGGGAATATAAAAGTTTAACTAAGCTGAGAAGTTAGGGTTTAATGTAAATAATGAGGTCTTCTAAATCTTATCACATCTTAAAGCACATTGTTTAAATTGAGTTTTATCACAACTATCTCTCCGTTAAGTAAATTACTTTCTGATGTGCTGGGTTGGAGGCTGTCCTCTCACATTAACCAGATGAAGTAGCATTAGCTTGCTTTTAAAATTGTCTATTTTATTGTCTCATGATTCTTTCCTTACCACATTTGCAACGTGCTGCTGTCTCAGTAGATAAGTAGTGTTCCCTTGGGGGAAGTGTAGCATCTCGTCCTGAAAAGCCAATGATGTCAGCATCAGATTCCATTTTTTGCACATAATGTCTAGTAATTTCTAAAGCCAGGAACAATGCATCTGCATTCTTCTGGTAGTGAAACATGACGGAATAGAAGGGTCATGGGCAAAATAACCCAATCACAATAGTAAAACCCAAACAATGTTGCTGCCCTTTTCTACTTTATCATATTTTCTTTTTCGTTATACTTTATGGATGTATATTATCTCCTCTACATTTTACTCTGTACAATAG